>JAQGCP010000842.1:0-14504 GCA_034699885.1 Acrobeloides thornei | reverse complement strand
ACTGGTTTTAGATGGGATCCGGATGTTTTTGCGAGCTTGTTAGGCTTGAATTTTTGAAATATTTCTATTTTGTGGGTATTGGGTCTTGTTTATTCATGAAAGTTTGTGTTTTGCGTGAAAAGGGGGTTGAAATTGGACCAGTGGCGTGGCTAGAAGTTCTGAATGATAGGGGAGGGGTGTTGTACAGGATGATTAAAAAAATGAGAATTTTGCGATTTTTTAATTTTCACCAAAATAATATTATAGGAGGTTTTCTATGCGAGGAATCGATTGCGCGCATTGCTGAATCTTGAAAAAGCTCCCCTGACCTTGAATTTTTTTGATTTTTTACAAATTTTTCAATTTTTGATGATTTTTTCAATTTTTTACGAATTTTTCGATTTTTGATGAATTTTTCAATTTTTGGTGAATTTTTCAATTTTTGACAAAGTTTTCAATTTTTTACGAATTTTTTGATTTTTTACTAATTTTTCGATTTTTTCGATTTTTGATGAATTTTTCAATTTTTTACGAATTTTTCAACTTTTGATGAATTTTTTGATTTTCAATTTTTGGCAAAAATTCAATTCTTAAAAAAATTCAATTTTCGTCAAAAATACAAATTTTGAAAAAAAAATCAATTTTGGCAAAATTTAATTCTAAAAAATTCATTTTTTGAAGAAAAAAATACAAATTTGGGAAAGTTCACTTTTTGACAAAAAATTGAATTTTGCGAAAATTCAATTTTTGACGAAAAATTCAATTTTCATCAAAAATAAACCATTAAAAAATTCCAAAAATCGCTCAAAAACAGGTTTTTGAATCATCCATAACCAAATCCTAAAATTCAAAATAAAATTCCATGTTTGAAACTTGAAAATTAAATTTGATAGCCTTTTCGAAAACTCGTCCTAACCAGGATACAAAAACTGCTTTTCCCCCATCTTTTCATAACATCGTCCCGAATTTTCCTCATTTTCGCGCACCCTGCTCCAGAGTGCATGAATTTAGAACTGGTATTGCGTTTTTTTAGCTCTTAATCGAGATCCCCTTTTCGAATAAACAGGTTGGCTCTACAGGCTTGCCCAGGGGATACAACACACTTCTTTTCTCTACGTCGAAGCGCAGAGCAACATTTGCTGGTGGCGCAGAGATCAAGTTAGCGGAGTTCGCAAAATGCTCAAATCAGCTCCTCTCCTTTAACGCATTTCCTTTTCTGCTGCTTCTTCCCAAAACTTGAATTGCAAGCCATTTTGCGGATTTTCTTTGTGATTGTTCTAGTTTTGGAGCGAGCTTTTTTTTGGCGGTTTTCATCCGGTTTATGAGATGTCCATCAAAAGCTAACCCCCCTGTAGTTGATTGGTATGAAAATGTTTCGGGCAGCAAGTTTTGAGCTTTGATATTTTAGATTTTTGTAAAAATTTTCCTTGTTTTCTTGAGAAGACAGTGGGTATTGTTTATGTCTTACACGCTTTTATCAGGGTTTTTTGTTGGGTTGAACTCGTTTGTTGTGTCATTTTTCACATGTTTTACGTTCTGGAGTTTGTGATCTTTGCCTTCTCTTTACAACTCAAATTTGATTTTAAAAAATTGGAAATTTTAGAAAAAAATATTTTTCCAAAATTTCTACCCCCGAAAAAAATCATTTTTTGAGAAAAAAAATTGGCAAAAAAATTCAATTTTTGGTAAAAATTCGATTTTGACGTAAAATTCAATTTTCGTCAAAAATTCAATTTTTGAAAAAAACTCAAATTGAAAAATTCGTCAAAAATCGAAAAATTCGTCAAAAATTGAAAAATTCGTTAAAAAATTTGTAAAAAATCGAAAAGATGAATTTTTCAATTTTTTACAAATTTTTTACGAATTTTTCGATTTTTTACAAATTTTTTAACGAATTTTGTCAAAAATTCAAATTTTGGCAAAAATAAAATTTTTGAGAAAAGTTCAATTTTTGACGTAAAATTCAATTTTTGGCAAAAAAATTCAATTTTCGTCAAAAATTCAATTTTTGAATTTTTGACGTTGAATTTTTCGTCAAAAATAGAATCTTTTCCAAAAATTGAATTTTTGACGAAAATTTAATTTTTGCAAAAATTTAATTTTCATCTTAAAATGGCGATTTTTAAATTTCGGACAACTTCGGAAAATAACATTTTTTGTGGAAATTTTGAAAATTTTGGTGTAGGCCACACATGCTAGTACCAAAATTAACTTTCTCATTTTTAAATTTCCTTTTTTCAGAAATTATGACCTCTTTTCATAAAATTTTCAATTTTGACCAAATTAGTCAACTTCCTCGGACATTCTCTTCTTCAAAACCAATAAAACCGTCCAATTCTCCTCCTCGTTCAATTCGTATAAAACCATTGATGATGGCCATTCATGGTATAGGTCGTTGTCCTTTTCTTCTTCTTCATTTTTTTCATCGTTATGTCCGTAAGACTTCTCCTCGCGTGGAGGTTGAATTTTATCGAATTTTCGGGTCGCTGGCTGGATTCGTGCCAGTCACGGCGGCCTCGTAGATTACGCGAAAACCGGTTTGTTTCGGTCGAAGAACGGAGGACGGATTCGTGAGGATGCGAGAAAAGCACCGTACGAGCGAATCCCGAAAGAATCGAAACGAAGCGCGGCGAAAGGACAACGACCCCGATCTGTCACGCCCATTTGAGTACAAGGTAGAGTTGTGGAAGCGGAGGGCGATCATTCTTCCTAATAGCTTAGAATGGCTAATTTAATTTTTCGGTTTTAGGGTTATATTTAGGCTTAGGTTTAGACTAAGGCTTAGGCTTAGGCTTAGACTAAGGCTTAGGCTTAGACTAAGGCTTAGACTAAGGCTTAGGCTTAGGCTTAAGCATAATCTTACCATTCATTACTTTTTTTCAGAAAAATTGAATTTTTTACTTTTTCAACTTCCATTAAACTTCTTTCTTTGTTTCCAATTTTTTTGGATATTTTTCGCCCCAAAAAATTCTGGCTACAGTCTCCGACATGATCACTTTTGTACACTACCAAAAAACCTCACGTCCCAACTTTTGCAAAAATTTTTATGTTTAATCAGTTGCTTGTTTGTTTACTTTTTTCCACCTTTCAAGCATTGCTTTTCGATTTTTTATTTGAACTTTCAATTTTTTCCCCATACTCGTTTAAAGTCAGGTTGTACAGATCCGTAGGTTTGACCCTAGTGGGATCGAACCTACGGGCTCAACTTTGCTTAACTTGCCATATCGGACAACCGCTTCTCTATCAACTGCACTATGTAGCACCAACTTTTTCCCTATCTTCTCGTGAAATCAAAATATAATCAAGACCTTTCCCATTTTTACGAAAATTCCAAAAATTTGACCTCAACCTCAAAACTACTTTCTTTCCCGCGCAATTACACAATTTTGAGGTTAATCTCCACAGGTGTCCTCTTCGTCCATTTACGCCATCCGGCCATCAATCATCCATTTTCACTAGCCACTTCCAACTAGCATCTGATGACCCCATTGGAATTTGCATGCATACGAATTTCTCTTCTCTCCCTTCTTCTGTTTACTTCTATTGCATCAGTGACCTTGGGTGACCTCCTGTCCTTTGGCGGCTCTTCTTCCTCACCCCATTCTATTGCGCCACGGATGCGTGAACGAATGGGGGCAGCGAGAAAATTTTCGGTTGGCGCCGAAGTGTAATGATTACGTGTGCGCGGGTCTCTTCTTCTTCACTCATCCGTTCGAGATTGGGTCAGACGGACACTTCGGTGCTTTGGTTCCCATACCGGTTTTCGGTTTCGGATGGAGATTCGATGCGGCCTTGCTTTATATTGGCGTGATCTATTTTCCGATTCGGCTGAAGATGCGCTTCGGTATTTAAGACGAAGGCATGCATTGTTGGTATTCTTCCGTAAATTCACTTTGGTGGGTTTTGGAGAATGGTGACTGTTGGTGCCGGTTTATGAAGTCGATTTGCGGTGGCGGCTTATTGTTGAATTTTTGGGATTTCTGTGTGTTTTATTTCTTTAAAATTTTTGGAATACGTTGTTTTTTTGTTCAAATATGTAAAGTTGGTGAGATTCTAAAAATTGGGTGAGCATGGCCTAATGGCTAGGATGCTGGCCATCAGGATTTGGTTGGTTGGGAACTAGGCAAAACTAAAATCGAAGACGTAGAATTTTTGCGTATTATTTTTTGTTGAAATCAATCATTTTGCTCTAATGGGATCGAACCTGGTGGTCTCAACTCGTCAAATCGAATAGGCACCTTCTTTATCCACTGCGCTATAGGCTTGCGAGAAGTTTAAACTTTGGCGAGATTTGTAAAAAGTGGCGAATTCAAATTTTGACTCTAGCGGGGAAAGGGAAAACACACAACATTTTTAGGCTCTGACTATAGATAAGTAGGAAGTAAGCCTAAGCCTAAGGACTATGCCTAAGACCTAAGCCTAGGCCTAAGCCTAAGCCTAAGCCTAAGCCTAGACCTAAGCCTTAGTCTAAGCCTAAACCTAAGCCTAAACCTAAGCCTTAGCTGAACCAGGCTGCTTCAACGTTGCTTAACTTGCCAGATTGGATGACCGCCTTCTCTGCTTGATGCATAAACGGATTATAGAGAAGTCAGCCATCCGATCTGGTAAGTTAAGCAACGTTTTGAAGCAGCCTGATTCGATTCCGCTAGAGTCAAAATTTGAATTCTCCACAAATCTCGCCAAAAAGGGTTACATTTGAACCTGGGGAAGTAGGGCAAACCCCAAACATCTATCTAAGCATCACAGATCAAACTTTTTTCCTCTATAGCCCATCCTCATTATCTCATCAAACCCATCCATATACAGTTTTCCTTCCCGAAATTTTTGGGTCACGATCCGGTTTTCAAATGCAGCACAACACTCCATTGAATAACACAGTTTTGCGTAATTTCAAAGGGAGATTCATTCCGAGAGGATTCATCCAAATTTCATTTCAATAGAGTGGTTTTTTTGTCCACCTCCGAAATCCGAAATGACCCGCGGCTCGTGCTGCGTGAAGAAGAAAAAAAGTTGGAAGAGGATGGATCAAAACCGAAAGGCGGCTTTCCGTTTTTGACCATTTTCAATGGAACAAATGAACGGGTTTTTTCAGCCGAAGAAATGGTGTCATCACGGTTTTCGGTCAAAAACGGTTTTAGTTCGTGTCTTCTTGCGCAACCTGACTCATTAATGCTGCTCATTCCGTGGGGAGTTGTTTTTGCTGGACGGATGGAAGAAGAATAAGGGAGGAATAAAGATTATTTTTGAAAAAAATTGATCTTTACCCTTTCATTTTTCCCTCACCACTTATCCTCAAACCTTTATAGTCATTCATCCATCCATCATGAGGTTTCGTGTACCCTCCCCCCTCTCTTTTACTTTCTCCGCCGTCATTTTGAGTGTCGATAAGCGTAGTACAGATATAAATTAACAACATACAATTTTTCTTTGAATGTATTAATTTTTATCATGTACCTCCTCTCCCTTGTATCCCCGTGAAAGACCATTCATCCATCTATCCTGAGGGACCGGTGTGCCCCCCCCCCTACTGGTAAATTATGCTTAAAGGGATTTTTTTGAAAATATTTTGGGTGAGTCTTCTGTTTCATGCTAATACCGAGATTTTAATCCTAAAATCTTGCCTAATCAGTTTAAAAAAATTTTCCACAACAAAGTCCATGTCTAGTTTTCTTTTGATTTTGCTCCCACGATTGTTTTTCAAAAAAATTTTGTAATGTTATTTTGTGATCACGTTCTTTCAATTGTAAGGAAAAATTTCTTCACTCGACCTTTTGCTTCTTCTTCCTACACGGATATACATGCCATGTAGTTTTCTTGAAGTCTTTTCGAGTATTCTTCTTTCTCTCTTGTGTTTATCAAAATGTGTGCTCTGCTTTACAACACTTCTTATCATCAACCAGGGATCACTGCTACGCCGCACTCACATAAAAATTTTAGTTTCATCTTTTAATAGCGTTTATTGGCGTAAGCACATACATGAATGGTGACTAATAAAGATCGCATAAAACGTCTATCAGGCTTATGTAATCATTTTTGAAAAATTTTGCATAATGCAGTTCGAGAATTTATTGGACATGCAAGAAAATGACTTTTGTTATGCAAATTTTTGTATTATGCACGATTCGGCAATTTTTATGATTTTGAAATTTTTTATTTTGGTGAAAAATATTTTAAAAATTCAAAATTTGGTTTAAAAAGTTCAATAGTTTTTTATGGATATTGGTCTTTTTAGCAAAAATTAAATTTTTCAACAAAAAAAAATTAAGCTTAAGCTTAGGCTTAAGTTTAGGCTTAGGCTTAGGCTTAAGCTTAGGCTTAGGCTTAGGCATAAGCTTAGGCTTAGACTTAGGCTTAAGCTTAAGCTTAGGCTTAGGCTTAGGCTTAGGCTTAGACTTAGGCTTAAGCCTAGACTTAGGCTTAGGCTTAGACTTAGGCTTAGACTTAGGCTTAAGCTTAGAGGTACTACTAAGGATTAGCGATAGTACTACTCTGTCGTTTGTGGTCGTTAATCCTTAGTAGTACAGGCTTAGATGCTTACGCTTATGCATAGGCTTATAAACCTCATTCATCAATTTTTTCTCGATTTACTGATATTGTTAATTACTGAACATTTTGACATTTTTTCGATTTTTAACCATATTTTCGATTTTTGATCATTTTTCGATATATAGAATTTCCTTACCTATTTCCAATTTTTAGTCATTTTTAAAATATGCACAAAATTCAAATTCGAAAAAAACCTTAACCTAGTACCCCCTATATATTTGTGTATATATGTAATATATTTGCATTTAAGGAACTTCTGTATAATATATAGAAAAGTAAATACATAAAAGCACCGAAATTCTCGTGGCCAATGTTTAGAAAACGCGGGAATCGCGGAATCCGACATTTTTCGACGAGAGAAGTGGTGTGTCCTTTTGTTTGCCTGTTCAACGTACAATTAACGCCGAGTGCTGTGCACAGATGACCGTTGACAAACATTTTTCGAATGACCGAGCCTCTCACCTTCCCCCGAACGGGGAAAAGTCAACAACGTGACGCGTTTTCGGGTAGATAGGGGAAGAAAAGAACAGTCAAATGTTGTTCCTATAAGTCAATCACTTTCTTGAGGTCACTTAAAACTTTTTATTGCTCAGAAAAAAGTGTACCATGTTCGGAAAATTTTTTGTAGTCTTATCAAAAATCCACGATCGTGTGTGCTGTTTTGTCTTGTCACCTTATTTTATTTCAATGAATTTATATTTTTTCGTACTTTACCCTGATAAAGTCGAATTTGCGCAAATCCTAGGCATTTTTTCAAATTTTTTTAAAATCACACCCTTTTGGCCTTTTATTCTTTTCATATACTTTAACCTCATTAGTTCAATCACTTGATTGTAAAAGAAAAATATAGTCACATGCTAATCGTACTTAGGCAGCCCTCCTAAACTTATAAACAACAACGCCGAACATAGTACAAGAACATAGTACATAAAATTTTTATCAATTTATGTCCTGGATCCTCGTGCCCGGATAATGACTATAAAAAAGGGTTAGTCTTGTTTGGCCACAGAGGTCGAAAATGGAAAAAAATTTCGCAAAGTAAATGTTTTTACACGATTTACATCAATCGACTACTTGACTAAGTGGATAAGGAAGCCGCCTGTCCGATCTGACAAAAAATTTTGTTCCATTCTTTGTAAATAAAATTTTTTGTATATCGAAATTTTCGCCCTAGTGGGATCGAACCTGTGGGTCCAACGTTACTTAATTTGCCAGATCGGACGGGCGGCTTCCTTATCCACTTCGCCAAATAGCCGACATTTTTCGTAAAGCTGAAAAACGTTATATTCGTTCTACTCGTCTCGAAGAACTAAGTCGATTGGTGTAAGTCACATAAAAAAATTTTTTTTGCGGAACTTTTTTTTCCATTTTCATCCGCCGTTTTGGACTTTGTCGCTTGATTTTATCAGATTGCCTTGCCTCGTTCCTTATCAATTTATAACTAAGGGGATGAAAATGGATGGATCAAAAATATTTTCTAGTAGACAGTAAATCTTTTATTGAGAGACCTTTGACTTATTTTACGATGTTTTAAGGCCTACTGGAGAGTGTTGTTTTGCGAGGTGGCAAGATGCATTTTAGAACACGTGTATGTCGAATTTTGTGAAAAATGTCAATCACAAATTTGTAATTTTGATATAAAATTGGTAGCTAGTCTGATGAATCGTACGATGTTTAAGCTATTTTTATTGTAAATTTGATTTTTGAAAATTAGTAATTTCGAAAAATTTGTATTTTTTATAGAAATTTTTGAATTTTCGATACAAAATTTCATTTTCGATGAAAAGCTTAAAAATTCAAATTTTGTGATAAAAATCAATTTTTAATCTGTTAAAAAATTATAAAATGATAGCTAACGTGATCAATCATACGATTGTGAAGCCATTTTCAATGAAATGTGATTTTTGAAAATGGCATGTCATAAAAAACATAGGTCGTTTTTGAAGGTTTCGAAATGAACACAAACTATCGTACGAATTTCGTACGTGCCATCGTACTGCGTCGTACGACAGCTTGTGACGATTTCGTCGTACCCTTACGTTAATTTGACGATCGTACGATAGCTTGTGCCGTGCTTGTGGCGACCCTTATGCGCAAAAATTGAATTTTTTTCGTTCGAAAATGAAAGCTTTTTGGCTTACAAGTTGAATTTTATGTACAAAAATTGAATTTTTTTTGTTCAAAATTTGAACTTGGCACAAAACATTTGAATTTTTCGCTCTAAAATTCAATTTTTTTTTGCTAAAAAAGCATATGAATATAGCTAAGCCTAAGATTAAAAATTTATAAAAACTAAAAAAATCAATTTTTCATTTTTTTCAAATTTTGATCAAAACCACTCCAAAAACATGTTTTTTAAAATTTGACATTTTTCAACAAAAAAATTTGCACTTTTCCTTAAAGTGACGAATTTTTCGTCCATCCACCTTCCTTCCTTCCACGGGATATTGAATTTAAATATGCATATCCCCATCATTTCCCGGGAACGTCAATTCACCAAAAATTTATGCTGCATTTTTAAAACAAGAAATAAATGCCAAATTGACAGCCGGCATATCAATGATGGCGCGAAAAGAATCTCATAGTATTTACTTCTAGCGCTAGCGCAGCTCTTGCATATTTATTTTCATGTTATTGTGTGCCAAAAAGCTCCTTTTACCCTTGCCGAATGAATATTCAAATATGCAAATGAGAGACGTTTTTTTCGAATGGTCGGTTTTTCCAACAACGTCGAAAATGTGGAGCTTACATTTTTGGGTGTGGGCATTTGAATTATGTGTACAAGAAGGAGAGTGGCGAATAAAGAAGCGAAAGAACGTCTCACATAAGTCATCGGGCCCATGTTTTTAATGCTTCATCATTATTATTCAGAGCTTCTGTCCGGCTTTTCTTGACATTTTTAGTTCCTTTATCAATGTTTATAAGTGGGAAAAGGGGTGTTATTTTATGTGGTTCAAAAATGTGATAAAAACTGGGTATAAAAGTTTGCAAGTTTAAAACTTGGCTTAAAAAAGGTGATTTATGTCTTAGTCTAAGCTAAGACGAGCCTAAATTAAGCTTATAAGCGTAAGCCTAAGCCTAAATTAAGGTTATAAGCTTTTTATTTTAAATCAAAAACAAAAGTTCGCGTTTTTCAACATTTGAATAAACATTAATTTGTATGTGATTTTACGTGTTTCCTTTTTTTACATATTTTTCTTAAATTTTTCATTTTTTAGCTCAATCCAGAATTTCTACTACTTGAACCAAAGTTATTTTCTAAATTTTTGTCTATGAGTGCAAACGGAATGTTAGCTGCTATGCAGGGCGCACCACATACAAATGGTGGTCAGCAAAATGGTTCACAAAATGGTGTAAATGCATCCAAATTGGCGGGAAAACAGCATTGCTACCTCTGCGATCTACCTCGGATGCCTTGGGCTATGTGCCATGATTATATTGAACCCGTGTGTAGAGGATGTGTGAACTATGAAGGAGCTGAAAAGTAAGGAAATTTATATGGGTCAAAAATGTGATTTGTGCCTGAGCCTAGACGTAGGCTTAAACCTACGTCTAGGGAAAATGGTATTTTTAACTGAAAATTTTTGGATTTTGGGAACCACCTAAATTTTGAGGTGGTTCCCGCTATTTTTTGGCCTTTTGAGTGAGTGGGTCAGGGGATGTGCCACCTCCCCCTTGCCCAAGTATGAAGTCTAAGCATAAGTTTAGGCCTAAATCTAAGCATAAGCCTTAGCCTAAGTCTGTTTAACATCATTTTTTTAGAATAGAAAGTGTGATCGAAACAGCTCGCCAAATGAAAAGAGTTTATGGAATAGATTCACCAACCAATGGACATACCGCTCAAAATGGTCACGCCAAAAAAGATCTCCCTCCAGTCCCAGGAAGATTCAGTCCAAATGTTTCCAGACCCACACCAGCCGTTTCAACGCAAAATGCTCCACTACCAAGTCATCTACAACTTGCTCAACTCTCTCCGTTCACACAGCTTTCTGAAGCAATCGCTCAACAAAGAGCTTTTACCGCTGTCGCAGCTCAACGGGCAGCCACCGGAAATTTGAGTATCGAAGAGCTGCAGCAATTCCAACAGTTGCGAAATTTACCACCTCTGTTTCACCCACAAATGTTAAACCCATTGAGTATGCCTGGTTTGGCTAATTTGAATGGTAAAAATATTTTTTTTAAATTGAAGAAATTAGATTTTTTAGGGATAGCAAACCTGATTCCACCATCCGGAGCGATGGCAAATGTTGCAGCGGCAACTGGTGCACATTCTCGAAAACGTGAGAATGATGAAGATATCAAGCCTGATGTTATGTATGGCAAAGTGCAACGAGGTAAAATTTAAAAAAAAAAAGGGTTCGAATTTTCGGACCTTTTTAAATCAATTTTTTCTTGTAAGTTATATTTTTCGAAAGGTTCACTCAAATTCATCAATTTAATGGCATTTTTTCCTCCTTTTTCGATTTCAGTCTAATTTACATAACATAAGATGGTACTTATTTATTGCCTTAATGGCCTTTGTATCTGAAAAACCAATACTACAAGTAATTTTCCCATGATTTTTCGGCGCTTTTAATAGTTCCAATCTATCACCATACGTTCAAAAATTAAATAAATGAGCCATGATAGTGTCTGAAGTCTTTGTCCTCCGCCAGACTTCTTTATTATCTTTTTTCCCTCCATCTGATAGGCCAAAACTTCCAAAACCGGATCCCGAAGGACGTGTGGCACGGAATTTTCTCTACCGACCGGCACACACATGTACGAGTCAGAACGACCTTTTTCTAATAAAAGAAGATCGTGAGAAGATTGCCAAGGCTATTATTGGCTTCTGGGGTAGAGAGTAAATTTTTTTCTTCGGACACCCGTATTTTTTCAACACTTCGAAAATTCCCAACCGGTTTATTGAAAGAAGTGATGCTTGAAAAAATTGATGAGATAGGTTTGAAAAGTGTAATTATCATGTGTGCCGTGGTACGGCCTTGAAAACTGATGTGTTATATATGAGTAAAGGGCAGAAAAGTTAGGTATGTTTCCGATCAAAAAATGCCATAAAAAGTTGATTAATTTGAGGAGAAGAATGAAAGGAGACAATCCGGTTTTTAAGGTTTTCAAATTAGTGAATATTTGAAAAAATACCAAAATTGATAAAAATTTGAAAAAATACAAAAAAATAGAAAATCTCAAAAAATCAATTTTTTAGGCGATGCACAAACAACTTCAGTCTCACCAACGTCTACCAATAGCCCAGATCATCCCAATTCGCTTCATGATAGACGCCGATTCGGCTCAATGCAGACCAATGGTACTCCTTCGAGCAAAGATCCCGTTCTAAAATGTACTAACTGCCATGAGCGCTTGGAAGACACCCACTTTGTCCAATGTCCATCTGTGAATCAACACAAATTTTGCTTCCCCTGCTCAAAGGAGGCTATCAAAAAGCAATGCACTTCACAGGTAAGAAAATTTTAAAAAAATCCAAAAAAATTAAAATTTTTTAGGACGTCTACTGTCCATCCGGCGAAAAATGCCCATTGACTTCGGGCCATATGCCCTGGACCTTTATGCCAGCCGAAATCCAACAAATCCTTGGCGGAAATGGTGGCAAAGACTATGAACAGTTCGTTAAAGAGCGTGAACGACACGGCATCTTCTCAGCTCCAACTGCCGCCGCTGCAGCTGCTCATCATGCTGCTGCTGCCCATGCAGCTGCTGCCGCCGCAGCTGCCAACAATGGCCAAACTCCAAGCTCACATGAACAATCACCCACGACGACATCGACTACGAATAACTTGTCGGGAAATGGAGGCTTACCGCAATTGAGTGTTGCAGCCGCTGCGGCTAGTATTATGAATGGATTGAATGCCGCTGCCGTTTCTAATGGAACTAAAGATTGAATTTTTTGTAGTTTTTTGAGCACGGGGCTTGCACCATGATATTTAGCTTTAAAAATATCATGGTGCAAGGAAAATTGATCTTCTTATATAAAACGTAGAATTTTCGGAAACTTTGAATGATGCTTATAAGGTTAAGCCAAATGCTAAGCCTAAGGCTAAACCTAAGGATAAGCCTATGGCTACGTCTAAGGCTAAGCCTACGGCTAAGTCTATGGTTAAATCTAAGGCTAAGCCTATAGCTAAGCCAAATGCTAAGACTAAAGCTAAGCCCATGGCTAAGCCTAAGTCTAAGCCTATATTCTCCAACCAATTTAACTTCCACACTTTTACTATTTTTTTGATAAGTTCAATTTCCAAAGTTTTACGTTTCTAAAGCTAAAGCCCTTTGTCATTTCAAATATCTTTTCCAAAAAATAGTTCAAATTTTTCTCTCCTTCTTCTTTATCATATGTAATATGTCTGGTTGTCGATTATTACCCACCAATATTTGTAAAGATCTCTTATTTATAGTGCATCCTTTTTTTAATATGTTATCAATGTTTTCTAGATTTTTTATGTTTTACATTTTAATAATTTTTTCTTTGACTTGGATGAACTTAAAGGATTAGTCTACTTTTGGGGAGTTAATGCCTTGTAGAGCACAAAATTTGGAGCATTTTTTGCTTTTACTGCACTACTTGAAAATCTAACCGTAAAAAGTTATGAACGAAACAAAATTGCGAAAAACAATTTTGTTTCTCATAATTTTCTACGGTTAGATCTTCAATTAGTACCATAAAAGCAAAAAACGCTACAAATTTTGTGCTCCACATGGCATCAACTCCCCAAATGCAGATTGGTCTTTTAAATCTGATACTTTTTTAATATACTAAAGTGATAATGTAATGCCTCGGTATACTGAAATTGTAATTTTTTTATAAATTAATTTAATGGGTGAATTTGATTTTTTTGAGTTGGATTTGTATAACTAGGTTTATAAATAAAAAATTTATATCAAATGATGATCAACATAAAATAAGGAGCATCTACACAACATAAATAAGGAGCATCTACAATAGGGGACCACCCACGTGAAAAAAATTTAAAATTTTTTTCTGGAAATGACCCCTCAAGGGTAAAAACATGCGGGGAATCTGAACTTGACATTTTTGAAGCGAAAAAACGCTTTCCTGATCCAGGGAAGGCCTGTGTATTGAAGCAAAAATCGCATTGCAAACCATTGGTTTTTGCAAAAAAAACCCGGCTGGGTCAAAAATTTTTAAAAAATAGCTCTAGCCAAAAAACTTTGTCCCGACGGGAGTTTCTGGTTTGCCCTAAAAATTATCTACGACACCCCTACTTTGTTTTAAGCTTGGTCCCGGACTAATAATTTTCCTACAATCTAGGGAAAACATGTCTGTCTGCTTGTCCGCAACGTTTCCGATATTTTCTTCTTATTGCTCTTAGAACTGAAAATTAAACTGAACAGTGATATGCGAATTTCAAGACTACTATATAAGGACGTGAACTTCGAACGAAATTTTAATTGAACTATAAAGATTTTAAACGAGCTTACAAGGAAGGGTGCTCATACCCCGTTGGCGCGCCCAAAAAACACTGTAAGCAACAAGTAAGACGTTGGCGCGCCAGCGCAAAAACGCACCAATGCCTTTTCCCGCGCGCAAACGATTTTTATCGCGCTTCAACGAATTTTCTTGCTCGAATGTTCATTTTCATATAACATTTGCGCAAGAAAAATCGTTGGCACGCGATAAAAATCGCGCAACGATTTTTATCGCGCTCCAACGCAGTTTTTGCACAAAAAAACATAGTTTTCTTGCAAGACTTTGTGGAATTTTGCATTTTTGGACAATTTTTGCACAAAACCGACATTTTTCTGACGCGCCAACGGCATTTTCTCGTGTGCCATCGGCTTTTTCACGCCAATGCCTTTTTCCCGTGTGCCAACGATTTTTCTTGAGCAAATGTTATATGAAAATGAACATTTGAGATAGAAAAATCGTAATTTAAGAGACGATATCTCGAAAGTTCGAACGTAGTGTTAAACGGTTCGAGTGCCATTCGAGTTGAATTTATTTAGTA
>JAQGCP010000841.1:0-14510 GCA_034699885.1 Acrobeloides thornei | reverse complement strand
ACCCCTAAATGGATAATTTCTTGAAGAAAATAAAAAAATTTTTTGCCGAGTTTAGTCAACTTTAAGTGGCGGCAACCAGGGGGAACTTGCTCCAAAGATTTCGTTGCAACGGAATCGCTTTTGTTGCAACACGACTTCCCCCTCCCCCCGTCGCAACGGCTCTCTGGGTCTGCGCTAATTGTCGTAAATCGGCGCCGGATTTTTGGGGGACGGACTTTTGGGGATGTGACATGTAGGGACGAACTTTTGTGGATGTGACATCTAGGGACGGACTTTTGAGGACGGATTTTGGGGGATGTAACATGGGGACGAAATTTAGGTGTTTTTCTATAGAAAAATCGTGCCCGAAAATTGAAATGCTCGTAGGACGCGAATTTGTCAACTCAGTCGTGGCAGATCTTGCCAAAACAATGGGATTCCACCAAATATTTACTAGCACGTACTGCCCGGACAGCAACGGCCAACTCATTACTTCGTTTATGCACATCGGTCTGCACTATTTCACTGGTTACAAAAATTATAAAATAGAGATATAATTGTGAATTTGTTGTTATATACAGTAAACGTTCGATAATCGAGCCGCCCTAGAGGGGGGGGGGGCGATTATCGAATTTTAGAGGGGGCCCGATTAAAGGGATGCCAGATTATCGAACGTTTACTGTATAAGAAGTGCCAAAAAAGTGGAGCCCATTTTTGTGCGCTTTTGCTTGATTTAAAATACGTTGGAAACTACCGTATTTACTCTAATAGAAGTACCCCCTAAATTCCAACTTCTAATCTCTCTAGAAGAAAATCTACAGATTTCCATGAAAAGTGATGTTCACAAAAGTTGTAGAGAAGGGTATGCTCTACAACTTTTGTGAACATCACTTTTCATGGGAACCTGTAGATTTTCTTCTAGAGAGCTTAGAAGTTGGAAGTTAGTGGGTGCTTCTATTAGAGTAAATACGGTATATGTTGTATGTCGTGGACATAACCATGTTTATTCAATTCAAAAATGATTTAAAATGAGATTATCTTTGCTCTATAGATGCGCTTCTTCTGCTATCTATTAATTGTTGACATTCGGAGCAATACCATTTCCCTTTCGGTGGCGCCGTTATTCCAACACAGTTGTAATGGAACCACTCGTATCGGCACTATAAACACAATGTATAAATCAACATATAGGAAAACTTACGTTTTTATTGTCACAAGCTATCATATCTCCAAAGGTTTCCTAAATTTGTACATTTTGAAATAATAAACACGTTTTAAATTTTTCATGTTACTCGATTACAAAAACACCAAGTACGATTGTCCTCATCTCCTTCCTCTTCTTCGTCTTCTGCTTCATCACCAATGTCTTCTTCTGTTTCAGAGTAGGTAAATTTACGCGAGGTAGGAAAAGCTCCACCTGGACTAGGTGAGATCGCTAGTCCACTTTGGTTAGTTGAGCCTGGCGGTCGGCCAATACGGCGAACTTCACCATCTTTTAGCATTTGTTGTACTCGAGTTGTTAATCTGGAATATAGTAATTTTTTGGTACTAAGAATTAGCTGCCGCAAATGACAGGGCTATTTTTCGGAAAAATAATCCTGTCATTTGCGACAGCTAATGCTTAGTAGTACCGAAAAATCGAATTTTTCAAGAAAAATCAGTCTACTAAGCATTAGCTGCCGCAAATGACAAGTCTATTTTTCCCAAAAAATTTTTTTCGGAGCCTTGTCATTTGCGGCAGCTAATGCTTAGTAGTACCAAATTCTTCCCTCCCTCGTATAAGTATTGCTTACTTTCTTGGTCTACCATGACGACTTTCCTGCGTACCAACAAAAGATGGTAATGGTGATGAAGTCGCAGAAGAGCTGATATGAGAAGAGTGGTATTGTTGAGAGGTTGATGCGACAGACTATAATTTTTTTTCTTTACCTTGTCACCTTTGATAACCTACTGGGATTGCTCCATAACTTCCGGGCGAAGGTAAAGCTGATGGATAGCGTCGCGATGGGGGAGCAGGTGATTGTGCTTTTGGGGTTGTGCTCGCTGAAGACGAATTACTTTGTCTTTCATCTAAATTGAATCTTTTTTGTTAACATTTTTCGCACTAAAAATTACATTTATCTAAGGAGCTCGAAGATCCCATTGATTTAGGAAAAAGCTCAAATTGCTTTGTGGTTAAGCGCCGCTAAAAACAAAATATTTACAAGATCGCATTTCCGGTACGGATGTAATTTTTTAGATTTCGACCAAATATAGCTTAGTTATAATGAGTCTATAAAAAAGATACTAACTAATATTTTAAGCCATATTTGGTTGTTGAAATCTAAAAAACGACATCCGAAGGCTGCGTTCATGCATGTAAAAAAAGTCTAACTTTGCCTGATTTTCAATAAAATCGTGTTTATTGAAACGATTGGTCATAAAGCATAAAATCAGGCAACAAATTTTATGCCTCTCGACCAATAAAATTTTATGCTTCATGACAAATCGTTTCAATAAACACGATTTTATTGAAAATCAGGCAAAGTTAGACTTTTTTGACATGCTTGAACGCAGCAGTACCATCTACTTGTAAGCCTTTATACCTTAGGTGGAGGCATATTTTCTAAGCTAGTTGCAGTCGAAGATCTTGATCGCATTGAAGTGTTCGCTAACAACAGCTCGGGGGTACTCAATCCTTTTGAAGTCCCATGTCCATTCATTCGTGAAGTTGAAGGCAGGAATTTGTCCTCGAATAGAATTTCTTCATTGTTGAGGTCTTCAACTCCAACAATGAATTCTATATGCAAATTTTGATGTATCGATTTATATATTCACTTACTTTCTTTCCGACTTGCAATTACAGCTCGTTCTTTGTCAAAAAATTCTAAAAGGAAAAAGTGAAGTCGTTGAACTTTTGGAACAATCTGATCAGGGTGTTTTAAAAAAATCGCCATTTGGTAATTTTTGACGAAAATTTTTCTCCAAAATGACTTATTAGGGGTATTTTTATGTGTTACGAGCATCGAAAAACCTTGAAAACGCTTCCCAGACCATGAAATATCCAATTTTAATATTTTCAAGTAGGAATTCCTACCGAAAATAATTGAAAAAATTGTATATTTCATGGCCTGGAAGGCGTTTTCAAGGGTTTTCGATGCGCGAAATCGATTTCTCACATAAAAATACCCCCTAATAAGTCATTTTAGAGAAAAATTTTTTGACAAATTTTCGCCAAAAAATGACCAAATGGCGGTCTTTTTTGTGGAACATTCTGATAATTGGCTTGAATGTTTTAAACAAAAACCTTGTTCAATCTGCGCTGTTACGCCAGGACTATCTGCTTCCAATTCGCATTTAAATTCTGATAAATCTTTACTAACACGGTCACCATATTTTTCCATCATTGTGTGCAAGAATTCTGCTATGTGGACTTTTTCTTCTGATAATTCTCGAACCATTGAATAGTCCTGATTAAGTGTATATTCATCCATCCATCCGATGGGGGACTTTTACCCATCCTACCTTTGAGGTATGTATATACATACCTCAAAGGAAGGGCGGGTAAAAGTCCCCCGTCGGATGGATGACCAAATTTTGGTCGTAGAATGAGTGGTGAAGGGAGAGTAATTTACCCCTCCTTCTTTGACTTATGAGTGTATAGAAGCGAAAATCGCATAATTCAAGGCAAGGCAAAAATTTTCATACTTCAAAAATGCGTCCAATCAATTCCTTGTATGAAATTACCCCAGGAAAATGATTTTTAAACAAAAATCACTGAATCAGGGCCAGGAAAGATACGTTGGATTTTTTAAAAATACGTTGTGTTGAAGCGAAATTTGCACGAATCATGGTTAGGCAAAAAAATTTCATGCTTCGAAAATATGCGCAATCGATTCCCGCATAAAATTACGCTGGTTTTCAGAGAAAGACACTAGTATTCTTCTCGATGCAATTTTGAAAATTGCCGGAAAATTTTTGGTACAATACTTAGCTATGACATTAGTTTTAATGAAACCATATAACTTACTGCCTTAATTTTTTGATATCTAGCTTCTCGCTCTTCAGCAGTCAAATTGTCAATAGCATCAAAGAATTCTCTAGATGCCTCACGAATTTGTGCAAGCCCTTCTAAAAAGCAAAAAAATATCGAAATTTAGTCTCTTGAGTAAGGTTTTTTTCATGAAAAATTCGATTTTTCTTTTTAGCCACTTGAGTTTCTCGACTTTTTGGTCTCTCGAAATTTAGTCTCTTGAGGATGAAAATGCTCAAAAAATGATTTTTTAAAGATAACTGACAATAATTTGTGTAAAAAAACTTATGTTGAAAAATTTTGGACTTTTTTGGTGAAAAAAATAGGAATTTTTGGTAAAAAATCGTGGGGATCATTAGAATTTTTAGAAAAAACTTCGGACAAAAACATAAGGAGGATCCCTTATGATTTTTTCAGACCTTAGGCCGAAATGGGGGAATCACCCCGAGTTCCACCCCCCCCCATAACTGCGCCACTGGAAAATTTTTTCATTTTTTCGAGTTCAGGAGGTGCCGTGTTCCAGATGCCCCCTAACGCGGGTACGGATCTGCACTCACTTTCAATCCTAGAATCTATATCACGCATTTCACAACATTGTGCTTTGAGTTCGGGAGGAAGAGTCTCGAGCACTAAACAAGCATCGGTTAAAAATAGGTATATTCAAAAATAGACTTACATTCGATATCGTCCTCCAAATAGTGCATCTATCAATCAACAATCTGAATTCAATTTGAAAATATTTATAAAAACAAACGGTACTATTGAACATTAGGTGTCTCACTTAACGTGAATTTTTTTTCAAAAAATTTTTCACTTTTTTCTTTGGAAATGACCTCTCTAGGGATAAATTTATGCGAGAAATCGATTGCGCACATTTCCGAACCTTGAAAATGCTTTCTTGACTCCGATTCAGTAAATTATATTGAAATGAAAATGGAAAAAGTTCGAATTTGGACCATTTTCGCTTCAATACAATATCCTGAATCGGGTCAGGGAAGCATTTTTCAAGATTCGGCAATGTGCGCAATCGATTTCCCGCATAAAGTTACCCCTAGAGACGGTCATTTAGAACAAAAAAGTAAAAAATTTTTTGAAAAAAATTCACGTCAAGTGTGACACCTAATGTTCACCAGTACCAAAAAAGCAAAACTGTCAATATAATTTGAAATAAAAACAATATTAAAAAAATATTTTCCAGATAAAATTTTATTTATACACAAAATTACAGTATATCCTAACTTTTTTTGATTAAATAAACATTTTATTTGTCTTCTGGTTCGAACGTATAATTTGTAATGGGATACTTAAGAGGATCTTGCCATGGCCATGCTCGATAATAATCATATGGATACTCCTTTGGCATAGCAGGATTCTTATAGCGAAATCGGTCCGGATTGCTTTGCGAAGTCCAAAAGGCGAATGCAAATATTGCTCCAAATACCACAACATTCAGCAAAATATTCTTCCTAAAATGTTACAAATTCAATGACAGCTGAGGAGGACCTTTTTTACCAATTTAATTCTTGAAAGTCTTCCAGTCCAGTATATGTTATACGTTCAGGGCCCATTTGAACAAATTCTCTGGGAACCTAAATTCTTCTACTTAACTTGATCAAAAAAGAGCAGAGCTACTACACAATAGGGGGGTCAGCCACGTGAAAATTTTTTCTGAAGGTAAAAACATGCAAGGAATCCGAATTTAACATTTTCAAAGCGAAAAAACGCTTCCCTGATTCAGGGAAGGCCTGTGTATTGAAGCGAAAAGTCGCAAAAGATGCTTGATTGGCGAATAATGGGCTTAAATCTTGAAAGAGACCAGTGAGAGAAGTTGTTCCAAATCAATTTCGTCTTATTGTTTTCTGCACAGTGGAGATGCGTAACTTGGAGCTGGAGTTCCCGCTTCAATACAAATACGCCTTCCCTGAATCAGGGAAGCGCTTTTCGCTTTGAAAATATCAAATTCCCCACATGCTCCAGAAATTTTTTTCACGTGGATGTCCCCCTCCTATTGTGTGGTAGCTCCAAAAGAGCATACCGGTTCGTTAAAGTTTCGACGGAATAGTGTGGTAGTATAGTTTTCGAAAGGATCTCTCACGTCTGAAAATATAACATATTAAACATTTAATTTCCAAGGGTAAAATATACCAAAATTAACCGTTCTATACTTATTTGCCTTTGCACCTTCGGCATCGAGATTTGGATAGTCTCCTGAGGAACGCAAATAATCACTCGGATCTAATGGTCTAAAAAATATACAATTGACCAACAAAAAAGAATTTATTATTATTTTAGATTTTTATGTACAATTTCTCAAAAAAGTTATGAACTTTTGAGACCTTTAAAATCAAATATCGCAACGTACTTGTAATCCTCAGGGCGAAGTCCATATTTGATCGCCGCAGCACGACGCTCTTCCTCAGTTTTTGGGTAAGGACCAGGCTTATGATCCTTTGGATACCATCCTTGAAAGCCCAACGGACCACGATCTAAAAACAATTGCTTGGATTTATAGACAAAATTAACATACTTAAACCAAGTGTTCTGTGAAACGATCTTTTAAAGATAAGCGACATCCAATCTAAAATGGCACTTGTATAGATTAGCGGTCACATTTTAGTTTTACTAATTTGTCAAACGTCAAAAATTTTTGGTGGATTAAAATATTTTATTTATGAAAAACTCTTTAAACTGAAAATGCGGCACTAGGTCATTCTTTACCCTTACGGACGATCCTTACCGATCGTTCAGTTTTTGCAAATAAAAAATTCGTCTGCGGCGCATGTTTTACTTTAACTAAAAGATCTATTTTTTGAGATCACGTCAAGCAATCTTCCTATTTTCTGCAAAAAATTCCGAGGTTACCATTTTTTGCCAAAACAGATTTATTATTATTATTTTTTAAGTGATTAACATTTTTTTAAAGCTGAAAATGCTCCGAAAATTTCGATTTTAGACGAAAATTTTGCTGAAATCTTTGAGTTAAGGCAAAAACCAGCTCAAAAGAAAAAAGTTTTCGTCGAAAATCATAAAATTTTCTGAGCATTTTCAGCTTAAAAAGGAGTTTTTCACAAATAAAAAGTAAAAAAATCCACTAAAAATTTATAGGTGAACGTTCAACAAATTAGTAAACTTAAAGTGTGATCGCTAATCTATGCAAGTGTTTTTTTATTCATCAAAAATTAGCTAGTATTTTCACTTTTAAAGTGCTAAAAATTTTAAAAATAATGAGCCCAATGCAAGAAATTTTTCCTAGAAACGAAGAGACGCTTATTGGCGTTTTGCATCAATGCAAAATCGCGCAAATTTGAATAAAAATATGGATTACTTTTATTCCCCACATATATTCAAATTAAAAACCTCTGGTGCCAATACAAAAATAACGAATGCAAATAAAATGAATGATATTTTAACCAGAGACGCCAAGAACATTTGTTTCAAAATCAGCAAATCTGACTTCAAGAATCAGATTTTAGAAGCAAAACTCAGCAAAATGCAAATTTTCCATTATACAAGGGGGCAAAAGTCTTGACATTTAAAAAACGTGTTTTCTCGACAATTCTGGACGAGAAAACACCTTTTCAGTGTTTTTGTCAATGTCAAGACTTTGCCCACCCCTTGTATTTCTTATAAATTTGATAAAATTTCGCATCTCAAAAATTAGAATTGACACTAAAATCAGTAGACTTGGCACCCCTGATTTTAACACTCCGACGACTACGTAAAAAATCGTAAAATTCAAAAATTCACAGAAAATCCATTTTAAAAGATTTTTTGATGCACTTATTTTCAGGGTGACTGCTAGTCGGAAACTATTTTTTCTGGAAAATTCATATTTTATAAAATTCATTTTGTAAAAATTCGTTAAAAAAATCCAATTTAGCGAATTTTTTTTTTGCGGTCTTTTGTAAAAGATAGAAGAAAACCTGAAATACAACTTTGCTTTTTATCGCATGTCAAAAAAGTTTATAGCTTTTCTCCTACGATTTTTTAATTAAAACACAACAAATGTGCACAAAGATTTCGAAGAGGCTGGGGTCGAACCCTCGGATCTAGGGTCGATCAACTATCCGAGTCGACCAACTATCCGAGTCGATCAACGTCGGACGATTTTAGATAACTTTCAATTCAAATAAAAATTGTTAGTAACAATTTTAAAAAACAAGCATATATATTCAATCTTTATTTTTTCTAAATATATAACACTACTTTTTAATTTCATGTTCAAAAATTTCCCTATTTATACGTTCCTGACTTCGATCTCGAACCGCTTTTTTAATCCTAGAGGCATAGAAATGATCAAATAATAGCTTTGGCGTGACTTTCTCGGGTGGCCATTTTTCAGCAGTAAACTTCTCGGCTTCTTTCTTATTTTTCATATTTTTGACCTTGGTTTCAAACTGTGATATTCTATAAAAAACATAGTTTTATTTTTTTATACTAGCTCCTCATAAACAATAAGCAAAACTTATATCTTCATTTAAGACAAACCCACCTTTTCTCTATTTCTACATCAGTTTTATATGAAACATAAGGTTTTAGCTCAAAACCTTTCAAATCAGGCACAACAAGCTCAGGAACCATTTCAGGAACTGTAACAAAATTTCCATTCGATGGATCAACATAGCCAGTCGGTTGAACTCGAGTATAATCTAAAAAAGTGTTAAGAATTGACATTCATACATGTGGGTGAAACTTAAAAAAATTTTAAACTATAAAATCAATAAAATGAATGGGTACTAGTTCGGAACAGAGGAAAACTTATCGAAAAATTTTTTTTAATGGACATTTTTTTGTCATTTTTAGTGAAAAATCGTAATGGGAGACAATTATTTTTGAAAAATTTTGGACAAAATCATCAGAGGGACCATTAGGAAATTTTTTTCATTTGTTAATTTCAGGAGGCCGCCCCTCCCCCTAAATACGCTACTGTCCGAAACATACAACTATCTTTGTGAATCTTTTTGAATAAGATTTGCAATTTTCTTTTTTAGACCCTTTGCTTTCCTTAGTTTTTTTTTGATTTTACATTTTAAAAATCATACTATGAAGCTGTGGTGGATTCAACTTTTGAAATGATGGATGCAATTCACCAAATTCACGATTTTGTCCTGGCCATTTCCATTTCTCATAAAACATTGGTCCTATTTTACGCCATCCAGTATTGTTTTTCTTAACGAGAGGCCAGGGCGGTCTATAATGAGCTGGATTCAATGAGCGAACTCCTCGCTTTGAAATCACTGGTATTAACGAAGCCATCAAATCAAGTCTAAAAAATTTATCTAAAGGCTCTAGGACATTTCTCAACGATTTTATCAAATTCGTTGAGAAATGTCCTAGAGCCCATCTAAACGAACGCGGGTCGTCCTGCTAAAATTTAACCTGCTAAAAATTCCTGCTAACATTTAATCTAAATTTTTAAATTCAATTTTTTAACCCCTTAATCCCCCTTACAGTATTTTTACTGTACGAGGGACAGAGACCTAAAATGGGCCCGAAGCCCCCCTAGGCCCCATGGGGGGGGGGGGCGGGGCTTTGGGGGTCTCGGCTCTTTTCGGTCTCTGATGGGGGATCAAAGGATTAAAAAATTGAATTTGAAAATTTTTTCCAGCTGATTTTTTGTATCCAGGGGTTTTTCGATATAGGGAACTCAAATATAACGGAATTTTTTGCTTTTGATCACGAGAAAGTAGAGAAAATCGACCGTTGTGGAAGTTTCGCTTTTTTTGTTGTTGTGGAAGTTCCGCATGTCATTTTGGACCCCGTTGTGAAAGTTCCATTGTGGAAGTTCCTAGAGCCCCCCCCAATTTTTTCAAAATTTGTAAACATGTTGGAATCCCTACAATATGGATGTCAATATTTTAGGGGTTCCAAAATGTTTACAAATTTTGAAAAAAATTAGGGGTACCCCTTCAAAAAAATTTTCAAAAAAGGTGGGGTCAAAAAATTTCAAAGATATTTTTTCGGATTCTACACACTCGAAAATAGTTGAGGCTCAAAATCTTGGAAATTGGTCACAACTTCAAATTTTTATGAAATTTGTAATTTTTATGTTTTTTAAAAATCCAAAAAATTTTAAAAAATGAATTTTTTAACCCCCAGTAAGGGGTCGAAGCCAAAAAATTCTTGCAGATTCAGGTAGAGGAGACTTCATTCTCATACCCTGAAAAAAATTTCATCAAAAACCGCCTTCTGTGAGGCAATTTTTTGTTCGACCGAGAATAAGCCATAATTATTACCCCCTTAAAAAAATGGAAAAAAACTAACGTTTTCATGGGAGGGGTGGGGTCGGCCGAAATCTAACAATTTAATTACAAGAGGGGGGAGGGGGGGGGGTCAAAAATCCGAAAAAAAACAAACGTAATTTAAGGACAGCCCCTAATCGGATCAACACCAAAAAATGGTGTTAATTCGCTGAATTAACACCAAAATTGGTGTTAATTCAGTGAATTTTCGAACTTATCAAAGAGAAAAAATTTATTGAAATGACCTCCTGCGTTTAGAGTGACAATTTTGAGACTTGGCTTTCTGATCCGGGCCTTGCACCGGAAAGCCCTGCCCGTATAACGGGCCTGTCTGATTGCCCGGCCAGGGTAAAGGGCCTAGGCCCTGATTCCCGGCCAGGGTAATGGGCCTAGGCCTGATTGCCCGTCCCTTAAATTTTGGTCTGAGATAACACCAAGAATTGTGTTAATATTATAGTATATATTATATTCTGAATTAACACCAAAATGGTGTTAATCTGAATTAACACCAACTGTTGTTGGTTAGATTGGCGACGAAATGGTGTTTGGAGGAACACCATTTTGGTGTTAATACAGGTCTGAATTAACACCAAAATGGTGTTAATCTGAATTAACACCATTCGTTGTTGGTTAGATTGGCGACGAAATGGTGTTCGGATGAACACCATTTTGGTGTTGTGACTAACACCAATCGTTTTGTGTGTATAAGCCTTTTTTCTCTTATACCCATATAATATTTTTTAGGCTTCCGAGCAAAGATGTTAATTAACCAAGCCGAATACTTCGACTGGGTTTATACAGCCTCTTTGTTAGTTTTCCTACATAGACGAGAAGAAACCATCATGGGTGAATCGATTTCTTATACAATTGCACCCGGGGAAGAGACCACTTTTATTATCCAAAGGGTAGGTGCCTAAAATAATTATCATTTTAAAATTTTTATAGAATCTCTATAGCCGTCTTGGCAAGCCATATGGCATGTGTATTCAGTCAAAAAACGAAGTGAAATCGTATTACAATCCGGGTTCCGCGTATACAATTGATGTAAGTATTGAACATAAAGGAAACTCTATATCCCTTGTGGCAGCCGAAGGCTCTGCTTCGCTGGGCAAATAACGGCACTGTTGTACTTATACCTATATATTTAGAGCTGCATTCGAAGCTGTTACCAGGACTATGTACAACAAACCTGTGGATGTATGGATCCTAAGTATTATATGGCATATAATGCTACTGGTTGTGATATTTCAAAACGTAAGTCCATCTCCCCTTATAAGTAACAAGTCTGCATATTCCCCAACCTTAGAGTTTAACGAGATGGGATATATGTTAACTAATAAAAAATTTTAGAGCCCTGTGTTAGCAACATAACTCTAGTTCGAGGTATGCCGTCAACATGGCCCGAATGCTACTGTCCTCCACCATGTGAGGAATACACTTTCGATGTTGCTTGGACAAAAACTGTTTTTAAGACCTATGTATGTTATCAAAAATGATATTTTTCGCCCAATGTACTGTTTTTAGCCTACGCAATGTGGAAACTCTTCGACTGATTCGTGGAATGGAGTGTGCCTGGGGAATTATACAGCAAATATAGCAACTTTTAATGTTCAACTCCCTAGACTGTACCATAAGTCTTTTAATGAGACACCGAAATATACTGTAAGGAGTATAATCTAGACTTGTTCGAGCGGAAAAAAGTTACCATTTTTGTTGATATTTGGAAAGTTCATTGAACATTTTTTGTTTTTACGGCATGTTCTGAATCGCTAACGATTTCGAGATAATCGCGCGTGGAGTTGACGAAATTTGAAAGTGTATTACAACGAAAACATGTACTTGAATGTTTCTACAATAATTTTTAACTTGCTTTTTAACTTTTTATTATTCAAAATTATATGATTATCGCTTCAATACTCAAGTTTTAATTAATGGAAGCTATAAATTATTGTAGAAACATTCAAGTACATGTTTTCGTTGTAATACACAGATTTCAAATTTTCCAACTTCACACGCAATTCTCTAGAAACCGTTAGCGATTCAGGACATGCTGTAAAAACAAAAAATGTTCAATTTTTCATGACCAGCGTGTTCCGCGTCAATTTTTACCTCTAGGGGGTGTGTTTCTATAAAAATTTCAACGCATTTTACATCGGTCTTGGGGGTGACGTTAAGTGGGCTCTCACTCTCCCCTCGCTAGTTCAGTAGCTCCAAAATTTCATCTAAAACGAGCGAAGAAAAAAATTCAAATTCATTTTTTCTTTATTTTTTCACTATTTATCCCAGTTTTAGCTTATATACGTCATTTAAAGGTTTTAGATCATGCTGAAACCAATTTTAAAGAATTTTTGATTTGGAATTTTCTAGCAGGCATTTCATTTTTTTAAATGTTTTTTTTAGCTTTCCTACGTTCTCTCCAGCTTGATGAATATAACAGGCTTGATGTTGGGACTAGCGGTGATATCCTTGTTTGAATTTGCATATCTGGCGATTCGACTTTTCCATGTGCTTTGTATGAACGAGGAAGCCGTACACACATTAATGGATAGACATTCAGTTGAAGTAGTAAAGGAAAATTGTTTCAATGTACCAACCGTGAACCCTGAAAATCACCCTCTCATGCATCGATAGAAATTTTTCAATATTAAAAAAATGGATGGGGGACTTTTGCGCCCTCACATTTGCGCACCTGGCATTTGCGCACCCGACTTTTGCACCCCGACATATGCGCTCCGACATTTGCGCCCCGACATTTGCGCACCAACATTTGCGCTACGCAATTGCGCCCCAACATAGGGGCGCAAATGTCGGAGCGCAAATGTCGGGGCGCATATGTCAAGGCGCAAATGTTGGTGCGCAAATGTCGGGGCGCAAATGTCGGTGCGCAAATGTCGGAGCGCAAATGTCGGGGTGCAAATGTCGGGGCGCAAATGTCGGGGTGCAAATGTCGGAGCGCATATGTCGGGGTGCAAAAGTCGGGTGTGCGAATGTCAGGTGCGCAAATGTGAGGGCGCAAAAGTCCCCCATCCAAAAAAATTGGATTTGTTTATACTATGTTTATTTTTTTAAATTGTATATAAAATTTTAATCTGATCTAAACTCTGTTTCATGGTGAAATTTTAAAAAGCTAGGCGCGCATGGTCTAGTGGCTATGATGCTGGCCATTCATGTTATAGATGTTGATTCGATCTCACTAGGGCCGGGCGCAATTTTTATTTTAGTGGTTCATAAAAGTTGTAAAAACAAACCCCCTTAAAATTACTTGAAAACTTTTGCCTATCAATAGTTAGACACGCCTCTCGTGTATTTCCTAACCTCAGTACTATTACACATAAATATTAACGGGTCACACATACCCACTCAGAATATTTTCGGACCCCAAAAATTATATTTTCTTCTTTCAATCTTTGCGATTGTGACTTGAATTGAACTTGTGACTTACGAACGTTTTTTCGGTAATCAAATTGACCATATGCTACTAATGCAGCCTCAAATTGGAACGTTTCGGATGATGAAAACAAACGATTTCGGATGTTGAACGTTAATCAGGTGTTCTTTTCTTCTTATTGATTGATTGTGACTGCCGTAAGATTTTTAGCACGTTGAAATATAGTTTGAGAATACAGGAATTAAAGCAGCATTAGGGCCCTTTTTCCAAAAAAATTTTTTTTAATGACCTTCTAGGGGTAAAAAATAGGGTGAAAAATCGATTGCGCACATCTCTGTCGCGTGAAAATGCTTCCTTCACCTTGTTTTCGCGAAAACAGCACTATTTTTAACATGAAATAATGCTATTTTTGAGAAAACAAGTTGAATGAAGCTTTTTTACGCAATAGGGATGTGCGCAATCGATTTTCCACCCTATTTTTATCCTTAGATCATTTTTCAAAAAAAATTTTTTTGGAGAAAGGGCCCTAATTTCATCCCCTTTAACTCAAACTTTCCAATTTCTGAAAATTTAGATATGAAACGCCTAATTGGGAATAAAAATGCTCTTGAATGCATTCAACGAAATGGCAAATATTGGACATTTAAAGCCAATGAAAACCCTGAAGTCGAAGTGAATATTGATGGCCGAATAAAACTTATAAAGCCAGAAGAAGTATCAGCCCAAATTTTGATGAAATTGAAACAATCAACCGAAAATGTTGTCCGTAAGCCAATCACAAACATTGTTCTAACAGTCCCCGCTTATTTTGGTGAAGATCAGAAAAAGGCAACAATCAAGGCTGCTGAAATAGCAGGACTTCATGTTTTGGAACTGATTTCTGAGCCGT
>JAQGCP010000840.1:0-14511 GCA_034699885.1 Acrobeloides thornei | reverse complement strand
TTTGCTTCTTTGCAGAGATCTTTTTGTGGCTAACTTTGTTTGTCAAGATCTCTTTGTCATTAATTTTTCGTGGCTTTAGTTTTTGCTTTTGTGCTTGGCGATGAGCTCGCAATTCGTGGATCTTCTTTCCAATTTCTTGTAAGTCATCATCGATGTCATTAAATGGCACGGCTGATGAAGCAAATTCATAATAATCAGAGACTGTGCTGATAGGTTCTACTGTGAGAAATCCTTCGGTAGAAGCGGGGATTGTTGTTGCAATTTCAGGACCAGGGGATGAAATTTCAGGACCAAGGGTTGAAATTTCACGTGTAGCTGGTAGAATTGTAGACGCAATGCCTTGTGTGCTGACTTGAGTTGTCGTTGTTGTTGGTTGAACTTAAAAGTGTTAAATTTTCATTCTCACAACAAAATTTTTTTCTTATTTTCATTTTTTGAAGCCAAGAAGGCTATTTAAAAGAAGAACCCTACTTCTGAAAATTGCACATAAATCATACATAAATAGGGGTCTAGATCTAATTCTCTAGCAAATTTTTTGGACAAAGGCCGAATTAATTAAGGTATCTCTGAGTAAAAAACTTTACGCGAAGTTTAGAAAAATTTTAAAGAGATCTCCCCTCAAAAAAATTTTCAAAATCTAGATTCCATTATTCATGCGTGCCACAAATAGTATTGCTTACTTTTGCCTTTACAAACAGCCGAAGTTATATCTTGATTAAAACTGGAACCCAAATCATAAACTCCATAAGTAGCAAGTTGAGCCAAATTGGCGGCTAAAAAAATTAACAGTTTGCTTTAAAAATATTATCAAAAACCCTGACCAGTTTGTGGTTCCATTACCACCACAATCACGCCATATCCCTTTGGATCAAAAAATTGTTTTCGTAAATTAATCGCTTGTTGAACATCATTTGTATCGCTAAAATTTTGTGAAATATACAGAACTAGTCAGGTGGTGCTCGCTCCGCTCGCACTGTTCATGATATCCATGTAAAAACTGATAGACTATTATTGTTCAGATGACTCAGAGTACTTTATATTTGTTCAGGCTGTCATAAAATTTGCACCGTCAGTTTTCGAGATCTCAATTTTATTAAGATCAGGGGTCCCGTTTTTATGTCACATGTAACGTTTGATGTCTCATATGACGTTTCACGTCACCGAAAACGTTTTATGTCACAGAAATGTTTCATGTCACAAGACGAACAGACATAGACCGGCACTTTTAACTCAAATTTGGCCCCTTAAATGATTTTTCCGGAAGATTTTACTATTTTTTCAACACGTCCGGTAGTCAGACAAATCATTCTGCCAGGCTGTCGTAAAATTTGCATCTTCAGTTTTCGAGACCTCAATTTCACCAAAATCAGGAGGTCACGTTTATTTAATAAGGATGTCCAAAAAAGGGTAATTTTGCGATTGTTGCGTGACTTTTCAAGTTTTTTAATTTTCAACTAAATAACCCTATGGAAAGTGTATGCAAGGAATCTAGTGCGTGCATTAATTATCGAACCTTGAAAACGCTTCCCTGTTCAGGAAGAGATCTCATATGTGTATTGAAGTGAAAATAGGCTAATACAGGAACGAGAAGGCTTTTCAAGGTTCGGCAATGCGCTCAATCGATTCCTTGCATAAAATCCCATATATGTTATTTTGGCGAAAATTAAAAAACTTGAACAAATCAATAAAAATCGCAAATATGCCCATTTTGGGTACCTTGTATGTTTTTAACGCTGCCCCTGGGCTGCGTACCGTTTTTATTAAAAAATCTTACGTAGTGGCTGTAAAAATTACAAAAACGTAATTTGCCGGATCCACTGCTTGTGATTGAAGTATCTGATTGTTTAGAGAAGTTATATAACTAAAAAATAATAACGTTTTTTTAAAATTAACAAAAAAATATACTCGCTGAGGCTATTTGGCTGGAAGCATGTATACAGAAATCTTTTAATACTTGATACAACATTGTTTAAAGAATTTGTATCATTTTGAAGATTCCAATTTCCGCCTTGATTGCAACCAATCGGTTTCGGAAATGCGGCTCGAACAGAATTTGGCGAGATCGTCCACGAGGTATAAGCGCTTTGTGCATAGTTAAGTTGCTAAACAATGTTTTTTGTGGCCAAAAAAGGTCGGGAAATCGAAAAAAATTGGGATCGCTACACTTTCAGAATATCAACAAAAAATGGCAACTTTTTAAGGAGTGGAGTGATCCTTTAAACCCGTGAGATTTTTTTCCAAAAAGAATTCTTACGTTATAGACAATAGCTTCACCTTCGCTTTTTACATATGTTGAGGCTTCGAGACTAAAGATGACGTTGACTCGACATGGATCTAAATTCAACAAGTTTTTTTACGGTCGTTTTTGCTAAAATTGGAGAAAATTCGAAATTTAAAAAACGATTGTCATTCGACTTACAACTCTTCGAGACTTGTCAGCTCTTCGAGACGAGTAGTTTTTTACTAAAATTGGAGGAAATTCGAAATTTTAAAAACGATTCATGCCATTCGACTCAGCTCGCCGAGACGAGTAGAACGAATACCATAACATAGGGGTTTCCATCCCGAGCCCATGCCCGAGTGGCTAAAGTCACAGATTTGTAGTTTATAGGCTCGAGTTCGAATCCCGGTTAGAATTTAAAGTTGTCCAAAGTGCATGAAAATTTTTGCATCACTCTATGACCTCTAAGACACTTTGCATTTTTTGGTCAGTAAAAAAAAATTTTTTGTTTTAGCAAAAAAAATCACTGTGTTTTCTGCTAAAAGCTGTAGCTAACGTTAATAGTTGCAGCTAGTATGCACGACTGCAGCCATTAGCTTTAGCTACAGCTAATAGCGTTAGCATCAGTTGTACATGCGGCCAAGAGTACATAAACCCCTACTTTGAGCCTGTACAATTCCAAAAATCCAAACACAAGTTAAAAGGCGAATAGACATCTCGAGACGTTCAAAAGCTATGAGCACTCAATATTTTTATGCAGTTTTATATCATTTGACAATTTTGACAAAGCTTTTTTACTTCAATATTTTGATAAGCCTTAAGATTATTTATTCACATCCATGATTTAGTGCTTATGTAAAATGATCGTCTTTTGAAATTTAAGCTGCTTTCAAATGAAAGTTGTTTAAATCCGAATGAAATAAGCGAAGTAGACATTTTTATCAGTTTTAAACATTTATTTCAAATTTTAATAAATACATTATATACAAGAAATAAAATTTTCACAAAGTATTATAATCTATAACTGACGGTGTATCAATAGATCTCCGAATTCTTGGAGCTTGTGGAATATGTCTTTTTCTTACAGGTAGGCATGTTGGAGTTAGCATAGGACAATCATTGGACGAGCCAAAACTTCATAAGAAGAAAGAAGTATTGGCTTCTTAGATTCCAATTCTTCTCGGCTAGCATTTTGACTAGATTGAGTAGAATTAATTGTATTATTTTCTTCAGGGTGTCTCGTCGGAGAGGCTTTTGGACGAGCCAAAACTTCATAAGAAGAAAGAAGTATTGGATCACGAGACTCCAATTTTTCTTGGCTATCGTTTTGAGTAGAGTTGTTCGTATTATTTTCTTGAGGGTGTCTCGTCGGAGAGGCTTGTGTTAGGATTGATAAAGAAATTAACAAAATAAAGAAATCTGGGGGTATTTCGGGTGTCATTTTTCTTTCTAAAATGCACAAGTAATGGTAAACTATGGAAATATGAGAGATAAATTTTCTAGCACGATGATAAATTTAGCCTATGCATATATTTTTGCATATAAGTCTCTGGGGGAATAAAAAATATTGAGAAAACACCATTTTTAACAAGATTTTTAGCAAACAAGATTGTCCTCGAACCAAAAGTTCCCTTTATAACTGACGGTCAAAAACATTGCCTTAATCTATCACAGAAAATTTCCCCCTAACATATCAGACAACAATTTAAAAAATCAAAGATCTGCCATCAGAGTTACTGCGCGAGCAAGAAAATATTTGATTATTTTGCAAGCCACTTCTTCTTTATACACCTGACCTGCTCCCTACAAAACCAAATATTTACCCATAAATTTTGAACTTTTCAGACAATGAAAAACTATTGACAGGTGTACACAAAATCCAATCAAAATGTATAAAATTTTAAGTTCAAAACAGAACTTATGTTTGCCCTGTAGTAGACGTAATTGCCAAGTCATCACTTTTTGTTTATTTTACAAGCACGTGAAGAATTGTGATCGAGATTGTTTGAATCAGGCGCTCAACGAATCAAACGTCGGTATCATTTTTTATAGAGATTAACTCGATTTCGAAATTTTGTACATGATGGACACAAATTTTCATCGAAATGTATGATTAAAACACTTTTTTTAAGAAGACAGAGCTTTATGTCACAAAATTGTTAAGGGTTATTAATTTTTCGGTCATTTTCTCGTTTTTCTATCGATTTCTATCAAAAGTAACCTTTAAGAAAATTGTAGAAGCAATCAAGCTCTACAACTTTGTTGAAGAAGATTTAAAATGGATCTTACTAGAAAACGATAAAATTCATGATCAAAATAAGGATCCTTACAAAATTTTTGTGACATCCAAAGCTCGGCTTTCTCGAAAAGTTTATTTTAACAATTTATTACTCAAAACTAGTAAACAAATAACATTACAAAAATATTTTGAGTTAAAACTATTTATTTATGTCTGGTATTTCTTTTTCTTCAATATCAGGTTGTTCAATAAATAAGGTGCTTTTCAGCATCGCGTCAAATCTTTGCAATAATGACCAATCCCTTTTGGCCTACGGACATTTAGCCCACGTTCAACAATTGCATAATACAGCATGGGCCAAATGTCGTTGGCCAAACGTATAATATGGATCAAAAGTGGTGCCGCCGCAATAATGACTATTTTGGGGTTTTTCTTTGGAGAAAATCGATGCGCTTTGCCAAGCCCCGAAAAGGCTTCCCTGATACTAAAACAAAGGAGAAGTGTGCATATTGAAGCAAAAGTGAACTCAAAAAATGTGTATATTGAAGCAAATGAACTCAAATTCGAATTTTGTCTGAAACCCGGCCTTCTATGTGTCGAGGGTTCTAATCCCGGCCCGAAATTAAAGTTGTCCAAATTCGATGAAAATTTTTGCATATCTCTATTTTGGTCTCTAAAACACTTTGCAATCATTTTTGGTTCAGTATATACTTCTGGGCTGTATAATAAGTGATTTTAAGTATTTTATAATACTTAAAATCACTATAGCTATACAGCACAGCAAGTATATACTGACCCAAAGATGGTTGCAAAGTGTTATAGAGGCTAAAATAGAGATATTCAAAAATTTTCATGGAATTTGGACAACTTTAATTTCCTCGATCTATAAAGTGTAATCCTCAATACTTACCAATCGGCTATGAATTCTGTTGCGTTTGTGTATAATATAGTACTAGTCTTACTACTCTCGTTGAGACGAGTCTAATGGCATTACTCGTTTTTAAAATTTCGAGCTATCTCACTTTTTTGTCACCAAAAAACGATGTGGATTCAAAAAAGAGATGGATGCATTGAAACGAAAATCGCTAGAATCAGAGAACAACCACTCAATATTTATTTTCTTCTTTCTTATTTTCTATTTTTTTAAAGAACTGTTAAATTGTTTATGATAGCGTCTTGTTTAGATTTTGTTTTTGTGTCTACTATAACATTTTTGCCCTATTTTCGAAGTTGCATAGTCAATAAATTTGTGTTGTGCATTCGAAAATTGCTTGATCATTCGTTTCTTAGGTTGGCGATGTTGTTTATATAGGGCATTAGATAACTTTTTATCAGTAGCTGGGATATATAGGAAAACATTAAAGATCAAGAATTATTGATAGGTAAAAGTTTGTTGAAAATGGGTCTAATGTTGACTTGAGATGGAGTTGTTATATTTCTTAAATCTAGCAGTCCTCTATCATAAATAACTGAAAAATTCAACTCTTTATAGGCAGTTATTCTCAATTTTGGTTTTAAATTTTTTTACATTCAATATTTAATGTTCCTTTTCAAATTGTAAACTTAAACAAATTCAAACAGCTGTTTAAAACTTGCTTACTTACACGAATTTTTTTAAACGACTATTGTTTATGATATAAATCGTCTGCAATCGATACCTGTCTATGCTATAGGATATTTTTTATTTTTCTGACTAGTTGTTTGCAAGTTCATACTTCAATTATTCTCAGAAATTATGAAATTTATAAGTTTTTATAGTTTTGATAATTTGATGATTAAAATGTCCATTTTTACAAATTCTGAGTATAAGTAAAGGCTGCCAGATTGTAAAGTTTACTGTAACGTCAGCAAGACTTTTCAGCTAACAAGCATGTAACATCAGATAGGATGTCATCAAAAAATTTGCAATGTATTGTAACGTCACTAAAATTTTTTTGTAACGTTTGTAAAAAAGCACCTGGGGGGGAGGGGTATTGTACAAAAGTGCAAAGTGAAAATGCAAAGTAAAAGTGCAAATTTCGCTAAAAATGCACTAAAAAACTGCAAAGTGCGCACTTTTGCGGAAAATACAAAATTTAGAAAAATTTAGTGAAAAATACAAAATTTCAATGCTAACAAATTTTGAATATGACTTTTTTGCATATAAGTATAGACCGACATGAGAAATTTTATTTATCGAATTTTTTGATAATTTCATGATTAAAATGTCCATTTTGATAATAGAACAATATTCGTTTTAAAACACCTTTTTTTTAAATAGAGCTTTATGTCACAAAACGTGTCACAAAATTTAGCTTATCTAGATTTTTTAAATTCATATTAGTTTCTATCAGAAATGGGTGAAATCCGATTCAATGGAGGCTATTTGGGAACCAATCGAGGAACGATTCGTTTGGTACAGATCGTTTTAGGAATTATCATTTCAGCTTGCTTATGCACACACTGGTAAGAATAAGAAACATTTTCTATTTAAAGGACCAGTCTAGTGGGAAAAAAGTTGCCATTTTTTGTTGATAGTCGGAAAGTTCATAAAAAATGGAGCATTTTTTGTTTTTACGGCATGTTCTGAATCATTGTAGTTTTCGAGATAATTGCGTTTGAAATTTTAATTTGAGCGCATGTTTTCGTTGTAATATACAAACCTTTTTGAATTTTTGCATCGATTTTTTAATTTTTCATACAATGAACATTGTAGCAGTTTATAGCTAAATGAGAACAAAATGACACCAAAATTATCCAATTTGAAAATTGTTTTGTGTTATTGAAACGAAAACATGAATCAGAATATTCGTTTCAATAACCTAAAACAGTGTTCAAATCGGATAATTTTTGTGGCATTTTGTTCGTCTCATTTAGCTATAAAAAATTGATACAATGTTAATTTTATGAAAATTTAAAAAATCGATGCAAAAATCGATTTCTTCACAAAAAATTCAAAAAAGTTTGTGTATTTACAACGAAGAGCTTGTACACAAATTCAAAATTTCAAATACAATTATCTCGAAAACTACAACGATTCAGAACATGCCGTCAAAACAAAAAATACTCCATTTTTCATGAAATTTCTGAATATAAACAAAAAATGGCAACTTTTTTCCCACTGGACTGGTCCTTTAAAGTAATAAATTAATTTACAATATGCTTGTTTACCTTATAACAAAATTTTGTTTCTTTATAATAAATATAACCATCGGGACATGTAGCATGGGCCTGAGTTGCATTCACTTTACATATATAGGGAAGATTTTGGCTCAAACAATCTTGGCTATACCATTTTCCACTGACGCAGTTAATTGATGCACATTTTTCTTTGTTTCCGGTTGGTTGTCCTGTATAAATTTATATAATTGGAAGCATTCATCCTGGGGTCGCCCCAGGGTCAAAAATCGAAAAAAATTTTCTAAAATTTAAAAAAAATGACATATTTAGGGGTAATTTTATTCGAAAAATCGATTGCGCGCATTCCCGAAGCGTGAAAATCTTTGTTTTGCTACTAACCTTTTTCCCAATTTGTATAACTAAAGGATGAGTTGTCACTCCATGACCAATTACCCGCAGCTATGATGGTGTTTCCACCAATCCATGCCCCATCAGCATTAAAGGACCAGTCTACTTTTGGGGAGTTGATGCCAAGTGGTAGAGCACAAAATTTGGAGCCTTTTTTGCTTTTACGACACTACTTGAAAATCTAGCCATCAAAAGTTATGAGCGAAACAAATTTCTCAAACGAGTTTAAACATTAAAACGAAAATAAAAATAACAAGCCTGCACTCAGGCAAAATCTGATTGTTTATTGAAACGATTTAATAAAACATTATAAAATTCAAACAATTGACATTTTGGGAATTAAGTTATAGAAAAAAAATTTTATACATCGCCGAGACGAATCAAATGACACCAAAATTATCAAATTTGAAAAATGTTTTGGGTTATTGAAACGAAAACATGAATCAGAATTTTCGTTTCAATAACCCAAAACATTTTTCAAATTTACTACTTTTAGTAATTGTGTTACTACTTTTAGTAATAGCGAGTAATCCCCATTAGTAGCATTACTAAAAGTAGTAACGTTACTACCGTTACTACTTTTATTAATTGCTTGTTTCGCTCATAACTTTTTACGTTTAAATTTTCAAGTAGTGCCGTAAAAGCAAAAAATGCTCGAAATTTTGTGCTCTATCACTTGGCATCAACTCCCCAAAAGTGGACTGGTCCTTTAAACAGCAAAGATTGAACTTCAGTTAGCAAAAATGCATTTTGGAAGGCATTCGAAATCGAGGCTAGATGTCCTCCATTTCGAACACAAATTTCTTCGGCAGTCACCCAATTTGTAGGTTGAGCAAAAATTTGATAACAATCATCCGCATCACTACCTTGAATTGATCCAGCTGGACATGAGGCTAGAGATATAGGAATAAATATGCCAAATAAAATTGCAATTAGCATGCTTTACTTTGACGGATTGTAGTAATATTTCTCTTTTGTTCATGTATTGTTTTAGTTTTCAAACTGACATCTAATACAATGGGAATACTTTTTTGATAAGAGGCTTTCGAGTCAATTATCTATTGTTGCAAGATTCTTTTGCTGTGCTGATTATTATACAAATTAACAAATGATCATATATGTAGAGACCGACATGAAAAATTTTATTTATAGTCCGTTTCAGCTCCAACTATAAAAAAAGTTGGACCCAAAATTCAAAATCCGAAGTTAGCATCCCGTCCGATTTGGCAAGTTAAGCAACGTTGGGCCCGCAGGTTCTTGGGTGTCAGAAGACTAAAAAAAAAAACGTCGTTTTTTTGGCGGGGGACCACTCATCGGGGGTCCCCTCCCCCCCCCCACCTTGCTGACCTATGAAAAGGGTCCCCCCCTTATGATTTTTCCCTAAATTTTTCAAAAAAACAAAAATCCTAATGGTCCCCTATTAGGTTTTTTCACAAAAAATGTCTAAAAATATGCATTTTTTCACCAAAATTGTCGACAAATTTCCATTTTTTCAACAAAAATCGTAATTTTCTGAGTAATTTCAGTTTAAAAACGTACATTTTTCAAAAAATTATGCCCGCGGCGCTGGTTTTTTGCTTAAAAATCGAAATTTTTGCTCAAAAAAACTCAATTTTTTATTCTCAAAAATCACAATTTTTGCTCAAGAAATGAATGTGATTATTAACCAAAAAATTTTCGCTCTTGTCAGCGCGAAAAAAACATAAAGGGGGGACCAAGGTAATTTTTGAAATTTTTTGGAAAAACTCAAAAAAATTGCCTTGGTCCTCCTTTATGTTTTTTTCAAAAATTTTGAAAAAAAACATAAGGGAGGACCCTTATGATTTTGGGGGTCGACCCAAAAATTACCTCCCCCCAATAAAAAAAATTCTTCGCTACGGCACTGCGCCGAAGATGCTGAGCCCCTGTTCTAACATCAAATCTTATGTTAATAAACTTTTTTTACAATGCAGAATGTTTGCATATAAAGTTCACTGAATTATTATTACAACCATCATTGATCAAATATAAATAATCTGGATATAATTGTCCTATATACATTACTGTGCAGTTACCATATGCCAGAGATGGAAATCCAGGATACCAATTGAGATAGTCAGTCGGTGTCCCATCAGTCCAAGTCCATTGTCCGTTTTGTAAGTGCAGTCCTATCCAACTTAAGTCTAAACCGTCAGTAGAAAGTCCAAGTTGAGCTAAAAAATTGATTTATATTTATAAATCTTGATTGTTCAAGACCTCCAATGAAACTGCTTTCAGCATAACTATGAGTAGAAGCCAGATGACCTCCATCATTCTTGCAAATCGCTTCAGCATCATTAAATGTTGCACTTATATTATAACGCTGTAAAAGTTAAAAATTAGTGACTAATTATTAGCAGAAGCACTCAATTACTTTATAGCAAAATTTTATTTCTTGATAGTAAAGATAACCAACAGGACAAGGTTTGTAAATTGGAGTAGTACAAGGAGAGCATGATGGACATGTTAATGAAGTACTAGTAGGGCATGATGGACATGTAAATGAAGTACTAGTAGGGCATGTGCTTGCTAAATTATTTCACGAATTTTTTAGCCAAAATTTCGATTTTTGGTCAAATTTCAATTTTTTGGTCCAAAATTCGATTTTTTGGACGTATTTCAACTATTTTATTTCACGCAACCTCTTGGGGCTGCGTACCGTTTGGTTTTGATACCGGTGTTGTATCATACCCAAAAGACGTTTTAGGGGGTTAAAGGTTAAACAGGAAAAAAGTAATAGTGCCAATTTTTTGGATGAGAAGACAGTTTTAGACAAATCGGGTTGTTTAATTTTTTTAAAACTTTTTCTAAACGTTGCCCTAGAACAAATATAAGAACACTACATTTCGATTTTTCTGAAAAAATTCATTTAAGAGGTCAAAAAAAGCGACAATGATAAAAACCATAAATTTTGGATTAGTTCTTCACAATAAAAAATTTCATCCAAATTGACTTACAAGGAATAGTCACCAAGTGTGTCCTCGAAATTTTGAATAATTTCAACGTCATTAGATGCAGAAAAATATATAAGAAACACATATTTATTCGTTTTTACCCCAAAATTTAAGAAAGCTGTATTTTTTGGATTAAAAATTTAAAAAAATAAAGTGCAAAAATGTGCAAAAGAATCTTGTGGTGTAGTGGAAGCGCTCAATCTTTTTAGAAACTAATGTCAGGTTCAATCCCCGTCTGGGTTGATATTTTTTTCACATTTTTGCACTTTATTTTAAAAAATTTTTAATCCAAAAAATACAGCTCTCTGAAATTTTGGGATAAAAACGAATAAATATGTGTTTCCTATATATTTTTCTGCATCTAATGACGTTGAAATTATTCAAAATTTCGAGGACACACTTGGTGACTATTCCTTATTAGTATTTTTGGAGATATGACTTTTTTGAAAAAAGCGCGGATAATTATGGGACAACCTAATAGTACGAAAATTTTACCTAATGAATCCAATGTTCCATTTATTTTGCATATATAGGGCAAATTTAGACTTGAACAATTTTGGCTAGACCAACTTCCATTGGCACGATTAATTGATGCACACAGTCCTTGATTGCCTGTCGGCTGACCTAAACCAAAATACGAAATTTTATATCAATACAGTCAACTCTCGATATAACAACCCCCAGCGGAGGGGTTGTTATATCGAAATACGGGGAGGGGTTATTATATCGAAGGTTTATGTTTTCTTATGAAAAATTTCATCCAAAAATATAAATTTGGGGGGGGGGGGTTTTAACCCGTAAAACATATTTTTGAGTAAAAATATGTTGGAAATGTTCTCGGAGAGCATCTTCAGAAGATACCGTTAAAGTCATGTCCATGGCCCTTCTTGAAAAAGTACACGTAGAAATCGTTCCAGATTCGCTGTGTAAAATCGATAATGCGGGAAAAGCCACGATCAATTACTACTTCGTCTTGAGTACGCAGAGTGATGATCAAATGCGTATTACATCGCAATTGAGGAAGTCGAAATTCCAACTCGGTACCATCTTCCCCGTAAAACATGTTTTTGAGTAAAAATCGCAAATTTTATTCAAAACTCAACCAAAACAAATTAACAGAAACAAAAATAAAGATAGAACAACAATTTAAAAAAATGATGGAAGTTGGATGGAATGTGGCATTGATTGTGGCTCTCACTTAGTCCTCCTTCTTCTCTTTCTGTCTCTTCTTTTTCACGTTCAGCGGTACTTGCGTGTACATGAGCTCGACCAAGGACGGGTTTTCAGCCGTCGCCAACTCTTGATCCATATCCAGGTAGACTAGAAACCATATGCCTTTTTCGGTTTCGCCCTCGGTCTGCAGCTTGTGAAAGTGGCCGATCAACTGGATCCTCTACTGGCTAAAAATAAAACTTAAAAACGCCTATCCTTGATCACATCACCAGAAACTGAAACTTTCTGGCTTCTCGCATTCTTCATCCATGTCAGAACGGCTTGCCGGATTTTTCGTTGATCTCAATTTGGCTCGTTTCTATTCCCTCGTCGATTGCCTGTCTTATTTTTCTCGGTCTCGTAGAATTGTATAAATTATGCCTCTGTCGATTCCAAAGCGCCTAGCTAGCTCATGTTTATTTGTGTTAGCCGATGCTTCGATAATTTCCATCTTTACCTCCATCGTAATAGATTTCCTCTTACAAATAGGCGTATTCATATTAAAAAATAGCTTTCGAAAATGTGGAACTAAAAAATTTTTCAAAGGCTGAAAAGGTACACAAATGTTCAAGAAAATTTTAAAAATGCACGAAATTCAGTTGTTTTTTCAGGAGATTCGAAATTTGCAAATTCCGAATGAAGAAATTATCCTGATTCTAATTCAGGGAATGGGGTAGGTGTATTGAAGCGAAAATTAACTCAAATTCAGGTTTTCGCCGAAAAACCGGCTGTCTAGGGGTTTTTTTAAGCGGGGAATTGCGCGCATTTTCAAATCATTAAAAAATTTCCCTGACACTTATTTAAGCGGTTTTCATATGCCTACATAGGGTATACGCTAAAGAGATTTCATGACGAAAATCGCTTAAATAAGTGTCAGCGAAATAAGTGTCAATTTTGTGATTTGAAAATGCGCGCATTCTATTCCCGCCTAGAAAAACTCCTAGACAGCCAGGTTTCCGGCGAAAATCCGAATTTTAATTAATTTTCATTTCAATACACCTACCCCATTCCTTGAATCAGGGTCAAGTAAACATTTTCACGCTTCGGGAATGCGCGCAATCGATTCCCCGCATAAAATTACTCCTATAGGATCATTTTTAGAAAATTTTAGGAAAAAAATTTTCCGGTGAAAATTGATGTCAAAAATGCGGAAATTATGGAAGCCAATAAATGAAAAACCTTTATGCCAGTTCGTATAAATAAATGGCGTGTTGTCACTCCATGTCCAGTTTCCGGGTGTGATTAGCGTATTTCCACCAATCCACACCCCGTTAGCATTTACAAATAAAGAATTAATAACATTTTGTAAAAAGGCATTTTGAAAAACATCCGAAATTGAGGTCAAATGCCCATTTTGACAAGCTTCATCAGCGGCTACCCAATTCTTAGGTGAAGCATAAACAAAATAACAATTTGTTGGGTGATTGCCTTGAATTGATCCTGCGGGGCACGCGGCAAATAATTCATGTACAGAAATGAATATCAACAATAATTTTATGTAGAGCATCAGTAGGACTTGATATTCTTTTATTTAATATTGTTTCACAAAGGACTTTTCATTTGCTATGATATAGGATGATAAGGGGTACTAATGGAAATTTATTGATAAGCATGAGAATTTTTAAGCTGATTATTTTTTAATTAGGGTCTCGCTAGACTTAAAGCGCAAGAGAACAAATTTTATCAAACGATTTTCTATAGCCGTTCACGATTTCGCGACCCTTTCTAAATTCAACTAAAAAATACGCGATTTTGTCGCGCAAAAAATTGGCCAAAATGGTCTGTTCTTTGTAAGCCATTTTTATCCATAATTCCGAGCTCTAGGACAAAAAATAACCACAGTTTCTTGTTCAGCGACTAGAAAAATCCTAGGAAGGTTGAAAATTTCGTAAAAAATCGACGGTACCATAACTTTCGCCACGAATCTCGCCACGATAACTTTCGCCACGTAACTTTTGCCACGATAGCTTTCGCTACTTTCGTGTTAATAAACATGTTTATTGCAAATCAGGCAACTCAATTATTCTGAAATTATTCTGTCGCAAAAAGTGAAATTCCATTTTTGAGTTACTTGATTTGCAATAAATATGTATATTGACACGAACGTGGCGAAAGTTATAGTTTTTTGGCAATGTGGCGAAAGTTATAGTGCCAAATCGACTTCTATAGACAAATATCAAAAATTTTAAATAAAGTTTCATCTTTGAAAACTCGACTTTTTGAAAAGTCTATGCGGGAAATTGATTGTGCACACTCCTGAATTGTGAAAAACATTTCATTGGCCCTGATTCAGGGAAGGAATCGGTGTATTGAAGCGAAAATCAAACATTTTCGGATTTTTATGAGAAAACCATCGATTC
>JAQGCP010000839.1:0-14513 GCA_034699885.1 Acrobeloides thornei | reverse complement strand
TTTCATACAAAAATTAAATTTCTAACATTTTGTTAAGGTGAAGAAAATCGACTTTGAAAACTTCAAAGTAATTTTTGGCAATGTTAGGATCAACGGATTTCGACAATTTTTATCGGCACTTATTCGGCCATTGTTCAGCTACAATTTAAAAAATACCGCATAGAAATTCGTTAGAGGGGATGTGAGAACGACTAAAAACATTGATGTTGTATACCAAAATGAACGCTCTGTAGTTCAAAGGTTAGGCTTAGTCTTGGCTTTGGGCTTACATTTGAACAAATTTTTCAAAAAAATGCTTTTTATAGCTTAATTATAGTTCCGCCTCCGTTCTGAGGGGGGGGGACTGTCTACGCACTGAAAAAACAGATACTGAAAAACAGGCAAAAAAATTTTTTATATCACCAAAATCACCGTCATTAACACAAATCTAATGATTCTAGAAATAAAAACGTCATAGCTCCCACATATTTCATTCTAAATTATCCTTGAGAACCTACATGACTATAATATACCCTATATGTAATTTTCATGAAGACAACAATATCACGATAATTACGACCTACTTGGCTACTTAGAACTTCAAATTTCAGGTTAGCCTATGATTTATGGTGTCTAGAAAAAGAAAAATTTTTGAAGAAAATTTTTTGAAGTAATTAAGCGCCATTTTGCCTATATTATCATATAGTCTTTTTTTCTATAAAATTTTTCCAATTGAATCATGAATTAAAAGAAGAATTGTATATTGAAACGAAAAAAAGTTAAATTCTTTGAAAGACATTTAAAAATTCTGATATAGCTTGTAGTCCGTATTCAGAGATTAAAAAATTCTTTCAAAGAATTTAAATTTTTTCGTTTCAATAAACAATTCTTCTTTTAATTTCTGATTCAATCGGAAAAATTTTATAGAAGAAAAATAATCTTTGACAAAAAAAGGAACTATAAATGTCGGCTATAATAGGCTTAAGGCTTACGTAACATTATAAAAATTGTGATATAGATCTTCCTGTTTTGTGAACAATTATCTATGTGTCTAAAAAAAGTTGCGTCAGAGGTAATTTGGAGTAAGGAAGTTAAAGTACACAGTCGTTTAGTACATTTTCCATATAGTGTATTATAAAGAGCTAAAAATTCGTTTAAAAAGATATAAAATTTTTTTGAACTCAACAAAAAATAAATAAATGCAATTGTATGGAAGTAGAAAGGCTTACGCTTAAATATGGGGTCATCCAGATATTACGTAACCAAGTAGGAGGGGGTAGCCAAATGGTTACGAGGGAGAGGGGAGGTCAGGTCAATGATTACCTAATCACAATGTATAAAATTTTTGTTTCAATTTATAAATTTTTAATAAAAATTTTTTGTTAATTTTTTTCCATCCGCCTATGCATGTAAAAAAGGAACTTGTATCCCGAGTTTCGCCAAATGTGGTCAATATTTCTCATCCAAGATTGCACTTAAAAAGCATATTAAGGCAGAGATCAAGTTTGTTTTAATACCCACATGTGTTTTTTTGTCACAAAGTCTGAAGCCAATAAGTATTTGGGCTAAAAGGTCATATATAGTGGTTTTTCCATGTCAGGAACACGAATTCGGCCTTCGTTTTTTTGTATCATCGTGTAAAGATCGGAAAGTTAGAAAAAAACGTAAAATTAGGGGTTCACGATGGAAAAAAACACAAAGGAGGATCAAGGGATCAAAAATGGAAAATTTCTAAGTTTCAAATTTTTGATTAGTACATCTTGTGGCGGATGTAAAAGCATGGATTGCATAAAAAATCGAGAGTTTTTCCGTCGTCGAATAGACCTCCTGCCACATAAATGGGAAGCTACTATTGAATCGAATGGTGACTATCCACCGGCAGATTAATTTTATCTGTTTACTTATATTTTCGTTTCTGTTTTGAATAAAAATCTTTGTTATATTAATTTTTGTCAAAAAAACCCGCGTGACCATGGCAAAAATTGACTTAAATATCGCATAATAAAATAATCGTCATTCAATAAGACGTAACGTAAATACTCGTGCTTATTTTGATCAATTTCGAGATCAATGAAAGAGCAAACCATTGTCATCGCGCAAGCCTATATAAATAATAAACAAGCTTTGTTGTTTGTAAGTGATTCATCATTTGAGGATATAAAAGTAAGCGCTTGTTGATGCTTTTCTAGGTTTTTATATACGCTTAGATGGCTGCATTTATTTTATATTTAAAACACCTTTTTTAAGAAAACAGAGCTTTATGTTACAAAACGTGTCACAAAATTTTTTAAGGGTTATTACTTTTTCGTGCGATTTTCTCGTTTTTCTATCGATTTTCATCAAAAGTAACCTTCAAGAAAATTGTAGAAGAAATCAAGCTCTACAACTTTGGTAGAAGAGATTTTGAACGAATCTTTCTAGAAATTGATTAAATTCATTATCAAAATAAGTATCCTTATAAAATTTTTGTGACACCCAAAGCTCGGTTTTCTCGAAAAATTTGTTTTAATTAACACTAGTAATACATAAAATATTTTTTGCAAGTATTTTAAAATTGTTTTTTTTACAATTAAAATTAGACTGTACGGTATTAGGGTTTTTCGGGATTTGTCGTAAATAAGATTTCGGGACAGAACGGGATCGGAATATAACACTACTATAAACTAAATTTTTAGCTTTATCATGAACAAATTTATTTTATTATTCACTCTATTATGGATATTTATTTCTAGCGATGCCTATAGACTAAAAAGAAACATAGGCCTTACTCCACCTAAAAATTGTAATGAAAACGAAATTTGGAATCCTTGTGGTGGTTGTGAAAAGACTTGTGATGACCCAAATGTGAGTGATTATTTATTTTTTCCCAATTTTTATTATTTTATATTTAGCCAGCTTGTCCAAGAATATGCGCTGCAGGAAAATGCAGATGTAAACCAGGATTTGTTCGATCTCTAAATGATTCTTGTATCCCACAAAATGATTGTGCGCCAGACCGTAGAAGACGTCAGAGTTATGATCTTCCTAAAAATATTCAGGACTCTAATCAAAATACAGTTATAAGAAGATTTCCATATTTTCACCCGGGTCCTGTTATTTTGAACACACCTGCTTCAACAAATACTAATTCCAAATAATGGTTATTTTTTAGTACTCGGCCGTCGAAATTTCTATTTCGTACTGATCTTTTCGAAATAGAAATTTCGACATATAAAAAGTATCGAAATCCGTATATGTAATAAATGCGTGCAGGAGAAACCTGTATTTCCACCTCCAAATTCAAATTCTATGAACCTTCATCAATCGTTTTAATACATAATTCAGCTTGCAGCAAGAAATGTTGCCTAAATCAAATGTGTTTATTGAAACGATTAACGTGAATTATAAGTCGATAGGTCGATTAAATTTCTATTCAAACATTACCGATCGATTTTTGATCAAAAAGCTGACCTTAGGACAAGTATTGAAAGATCTATTTACTTTTTGCACGCATTTGTGACCTAATTGTATTTTATTTTGACTGCAAACGTGATTTTAAATAAAATTTATAAATGTTTTCCATCCTCTCTTCTTGTTCTTAACAATTCTCCCGCATAGAAAATGCGAAAAATAAAATATTGAGAATAAAAAGTTTTTATTTATTTAAAAAAGCAATTTTGTTCGAAAAATCAAAAAAGTAACACTTTTGGGCTACACTGAATATAATTTTTCTATCCTAAATAAAATTATTATTGGTGTAAATAATTTTTAAAACCCCAATGACATACCATTTTGGAAAAAACGGCTAGTTTCCCAAATTCACCCTAACACATTAAACGTGTTATGTCTGTTGTTTGTCTGTGCTATCTCGTCACCTTAAGCCCAATTCCGTCATGGCCTATACCAATCGATAGGGCTCGGTGAGAGAAGAAAAACGACACCAAGATCATGGGGTAAACTTCAAAGAGACCCTTTTTATGGGGTACCCCCTAAAAATATTGAAAAAATTAATTTTTTCGACTTTTGACGATATATACCTCATTTTGACGGAAATTTTGTGCTGAATTCGATGTTGCTAATGAAAAATTCTAAAAAATTAATTTTTGTCGGGGCAAAGCCGTAATGATCAAATTTACTCTTAATTATGAGCGCCAGAGGCTCTCGGTCCCTGTTGATAAATAAAAACCTTTCTTAAAATTTTTGAGTTCTTAGAATAAAATAATCGCTCGGTTCAATTAATGGTTCGATTTACATTCTTAGTTTGGTTAAATCTAATAAACAGAGAGAATTTGCTTCTACGAATATAAATCTACAGGGTGAAAAAAAAACAAAAAAAATTTAGATTTTGAGCAAATTTTCAAAAATAAATTTTTTTTAAAATTTTTGCTAAATAATCCTATGGGGGTTTTATATGAGAGAAATCGATTATGCTTATTGAAAAATCTTGAAACCTATTTCCTGACCTCAAATCAGCAAAAAAACCTTAGAAAATCTCAAAAAGAAGTTTTTTCAGATTCATGGTCAGGGAAGAGTTTTCAAGGTTTTTCAATGCATGAAATTGGTACCTCGCGTAGAAAAAACTCATTAGGTTGTTTAAAAAATGTTTAACAAAAATATGCTCGAAAAGTTTCCAAATCCAGTTTAGGGCACTCTGCAAAGCCAGGTGAAAAACATTTAGTGCATTTTCATAGAATTCGGTTATTTATTATTTTTCCCCTAATTCTCACTCAAGAAAATTTTCACCTGTCTGTTTTGAGTTCAGAGCCCATGTAAAATATTTGCCACTTCTAATTCTTGCTATTAAAAACATGTTTAGTATCAACTAGTTGAGTACATTTGTTGTAAAAATGGGAGAAAATTCAACATTAGTTATATATGCTACTAGTCAGCTTTTCGATTGTATTTTTGATATCATTACATGGATAATTTTTATTTTATCTACTCTACTGCTCTCATGCCTAATTTGGGCAATAATTACAAAGTCTCCAAAAGAGATGGGTATTTATAAGTGGTACTTGGCTGTAAATTTTATTTGCATTTATATGTTAGAGATTTTTTCCGGATTTTTTCATCCTAGGTTTATTTTTCCTATTCCAGGCATAGTCTTTGGTAATAATTGTTTAAAACACCCCCAACCTTCTGAGACTAGGGATTCCATATTGAAGGCACGTAACGAGGGGGTCAAGAGGTCAATTAACCCTCCCCTCCAAGATCCGAAAAATAAAAAAGTCTTTTGCTCAAGATTTAAAAAGCATATAAAAAATTTTAATGCTGATGTTTCTTTTATGTAAGGCACCATTTATACTTCCGTCGCGGCGCGACAGTACATTTTTGTGTCGCGCTACACGTCGTGCGACGCGTCGCGAGTTGGTGTGTATAGCCTGTCGCGCGATACTACTTAGTTTGAAAAGACGTTTTTCCATCAACAAGCCTCGGTGGTGCAGTGACAAAGCAGCGGCTTAGTGGTCAAAATGTCGCGGGTTCGAATCCCGCTTGGAGCCAAATTTTTTGCCACTCGGTCTTGTGTCGCGTCGCGTGGTCAGCACTTGCGACATCGCAGACTGTTGCGCGATAGTAACTATAAACGACATTGAAAAAATTGTTCGCACTATAAACGTAATTGCTCTATGACGCGACAGAAGTATAAATCCTGCCTAAGGATTTAAAAAAATCGATCAAAAAAGGTCGCTAAATCGATACATTTTTGGAATTTTCCCCTCCCCTGAAACTGGGTTCTGTTACGTGACTGTCTAAGGGCGGCACTATGTTGAGATTTGACAGTATGCTAATTTAAACCATTTAGACGGAGTTCTGAAATATTTCCCTGTGCATTGGGGAAACTATTACTATATTTTCACCGATTTTATTACGATAATTATAATCGTTTATGTATATGTAATAATGCTCATGTTTATCTATCGCTATATACAAACCGTCGGAACTGAAAGCAGTGCTAATCATTTTCTAGTGACAAAATTTATTGAAATTGAAACAAAATTACTACAAGAAAAACCAAAAATTGGATTCATCTTTCATGTGTTAATAGTTGGTACAGTTGGTTCAATTTTTATATGGTCTTTTAGTAGTTATTTTATTAGTGATACAGAATTAAAAGATCTTTATAAAGAATGCTGTCCAGATGTATATGAAAGCATTAAAGATAGGACAGTTATTGGTTTTAAGGTTATTTTTTTATAGAGCTGGAACACCGAGCGTTCACTCGCTCGACGGGGAAACATTGGCCGAGCTTCAAGCTCGACTATCGCAATCTTCGAGCAGCGGGGCATCCCTGCGTGGTGGGGGGGGGAGGGTGAGGTCAAAATATAAATAGACTCAAGTTCTCCATAGCCGAAAAAAATGTCATTTTCAACTTTTTCAAATTCAAAGGGCCATAACTCAGCGAAAATAAAATATTTTTCAATAATTTCTTCTGTAGAACGTTCCCTTCTACAGTAGCTATCCAAAAAGTGGTCGCTCGAAGAAATCCGATTTAAACTCGATTTTTAAAAGAGTAATCATTAATACCTTCTAATAGAGCCCCGTAGGGTTCTATGAAAAGTTTATCGGTAATTCAATCCAACATTTGTAGAATATGCCTATAATAACCGCTGGTATCATTTTTGCTGTTATACTCGGTGTAATAGTCGAGGGTATTCTAGTCAAATGCTTAATTTATCATTCACTTCTTCAACTAAAAAAGTCATTGAGACCTGAAACTTATAGCTTGTATATAAAGCTTATCAATATTCTACTATTGGAATTACTGATCTATGTAATTAGTGCCGGAGTTCCGGCAGTATTATACACTATTTTATACCAATATAAATTCAAATACTCAAACGTCATCGGCTCATGCTGTATTTTATTGGTATATTTAGAACCATTAATAATTGGATCAATCACAATTTTATATGTTAAATGCTACAAAAGGTATATCGACCTCTCCCCGTACCAAAAAGGGGTCAAAGTTTAAAATTTTTTGACCCAGCCTATATTATTCTTAATAGAAATATTTTTTACATTATCATTTTATGATTTTAGGGCTATACAAAGATTATTGCAAAGAATCTTCAAATATAAAAATTCCTCTACAACTCAGCCAACTGTAAATCAAGTCTCTTCTGTTGCACGAGGGATTCAAATTCAAGTCAAATCAAACTTGAGTGTCAATGTTACTAATAAATATAAAACAGACGTCCGGCGAATTTCGCGTGCAACCATATTCTAGAAATTAGATAAATTGTTTTATTTCAATTTTTGTTTATTGTAAATTTTTTTTAATAAAAAATTTTTAATTTTATCCCAAAAAGTTATTATCGATGTAAATAATTCTTCAACCCCCCCCCCATTGACATGCAAGTTTGAACAAAAATATGGATATACATAACAAACCGATTTTTGGAATTGGTTTTGAATTTGAATTTCCCGCCAAAACTCTGATTTTCATTTTTTTCAGGAATTGGCCGATTTAGAGAACTCAACAATTTCTGATCATTTTAGATCAATTTTGAACAACTTTATTTTTGGGTTCGTAGTCCAGGTTCAGAGCAAAAATGGTAGATCTGATTTAACCTCTATTTTTGCTGAATTTTTTTCGAATTACACTCCTATGGGGTCACTAAATCGAGGTTTGAAAAAATCATATAGGACTTATTCTTAATTGAAAAATATAATGATTATTGTTATGTTTATGGTTGTTCCTTTATTTTAAAAAGTAAATTAAACTGATTTGAATTAGTACCATTTAAGATTGTGTTTTTCTGGTTTTCTGTAGCAAGTTTCGGAACAAATTTACATACATATCCTGTCGCAGTTAGGAAACAAGGGAAATCGTTCCATTTATTTTCGTATTGCTTATTGGATGTTATACTCGATGCTGGATAAGTTAAAGCACAATTTTCAGCATATGGACATGAGGAAGAGCAGTTATTCGGTTCTCCTGGCGCCCATGCACTATAATTAAAAGGTATGCCGTCTATATTCGAAGCTTTTGGATTAGTCACTGAATGACCGGATGCTAAAGTAACACCAATCCAATATCCTTGCGTAAGTTTATTGACCGGTGTTGACATGTTATTCACAAGTGCTAAAAATCAGCATGAAAAAATAATGATATGGTGTTACAACTGGCGTGACCCAAGCTCTTACTGAATTTATGGGATATATTTATTTGTTCTATGAGTTGAAAAAAAATCATAAAAAATAAAAAATCCATCTTTATTAACGGGCTTTAAATATAATATCAAACTTACTATGAATTAAATTTTGTTCAGCTTGAGAATGAATTGAAACTAATTGTGCGTTTTGTCTTTGACACGCTTGCACAGCCTGAGTTTGGTTGACCTGTTCTGCAAAAGCCTAAACATACTGGTATAATTTTCATCAAAGTTTATAATCTCTAGCTCTCTTATTCTGGCACTAGGAGTTTCCTTACACTTACAGAACATTACGATAATTTGCTTACAATGGAAATGCCCTTACAGAATTTCCTTACGACAATTTGCTTACAATGGAATGTCCTGGTCATGTCTAAAAATAAATTTTTACAAATATTTTTTTTACAAAAAAATTTATTATAAAAAAATATTTGTAAAAATTTATTTTTAAACACGACCAGGACATTCCGTAAGGACCTTCCATTGTAAGAAAATTGTCGTAAGGACATTGTTCTGTAAGCATAAGGAAACTCCTAGTGCCCTTATTCTTCTCCAACACCTCAGTCAACATTCTGAAATATGTTTGGACATGGGCTTAAAAGAAGAGACCAATACCGATTTACCAGAGGGGGTAATTACGATTAATTTTTTCCGATGACTAAATTATAATGGCCATCTTTTTTATTTTTGTAGAAATTTTAAAAAATTCAAAAAAATAATATGGGCCTGTCTTAACCTTATACTCATAAAGGAACAAAAAAATTCGAGTTTTGTTTTCAGTGAAATATAAAGGCGTATAAAGAAAAATTTGAACCTATAAAACAAGGTTTTTATAGACAGCAAAGAAATACAGTTAATTTATAGGGTGGGCAAAAAGTGGATTTTTGTGATTTTTTAGGACCCGAAAATGTATTGTCCTAAAAATGATCCCTTTAGGGGTAATTTTATGCGGGGAATCGACTGCGCGCATTCCCGACCCCTGAGAACGCTTCCCTGACCCTGATTTAGGGGGAAAATTGGGTTTTTGAAGAGAAATTCGTCGTTTTTCGCAATTTCAAAAACCCAATTTTTTTCCCTGAATTAGGCCCACGAAAGTATTTTCAGGATTCGGGAATGCCCACAATCGATTCCCTACATAAAATTACCCCTAAAAACATAAAATTACCATTAGAAAAATAATTTTCGGTCCCCAAAAAATTACAAAAATCTACTTCTGTTACCCACTCTGTATATGACTCTGTAAGAATTACTTTATAACAAGCATTTGTTACTTCCAAATAACTATAACCAGATGGGCATTCAGGTTCATTGGAAGTAATATTGGATATACCACTAGAATCATCAGAATTGTTTAAATTGTCACCAGATACAGGCTCATTAAGCAAATTATCCGCACAAGAACTATTAGGTGTACGACAATCGTGCTGACATAGGCTCAAATTTTTTGTTACTTCACACCAATTGCATCTTTTTGATGGATCTGAAGTGAATTGTAGAATCAAGATTTTCAAGCATCGGGTTGTAAGTGTTTGATAAAAAGTGTTCGGATTAAATCTATGCATGTATGCACACTCAATTTCGCCGAATGCAAACTAAAATGAGAAAATTGAACAATTTTTTAGTGTATAATTGATTATCTTACAAGGTGTTTCAGATGAAACCTACCTATTTTATTTTGACATAGCTTTTTCTGGAAAAGTATTCTGAATTTTTGACTTTTGGAAAATAAGGAGCTAATTTGTCCATTTTATGCATGTTTTTTTGTTTTTGAAAATCTTGATTTTGGGCCAAAAGAGCTGGGATTCGAACCCACCCCTTTATGATCAAAAAACGAGAGCCATACCACTCGGCTATGAAAGTCGGTTAGTCACTCGTTTAAAATTTTCCGGCAAAATCGACCTTCATAGCCGAGTGGTATGGCTCTCGCTTTTTGCTCATAAAGGGGCGGGTTCGAATCCCGTGAAAACTTTTTGCCCAAAGTCAAGATTTTCAAAAACAAAACAACATGCATAAAATGGACAAATTAGCTCGTTATTTTCCAAAAGTCGAAAATTCAGAATACTTTTGCAGAAAAAAAACTATGTCAAAATAAAATAGGTAGGTTTCATCTGAAACACCCTGTACATTCATATGAGTGCAATTATTTGATATTTTCAATTCAAAAATTTCTCCATTTACAAATGTCTTGTTATGCTTTGAACAAAATAACATATGACCATCAACCCATCCGTTAAAATCCGGAGAATATTCTGAAGAAGAAAAACGAATCTAAAAAATTTACTAAATAGTTTATAAAATAATATTTACCGGGTTTTCGATAGGTGTTATTTCAAAATAAGTGTATAGAGTACTTTCCATATAATTTTTATAAAATACATCAGGAGTAAACCAGAATTGGAAAGTTTGTGTACTATTTGTTCCCATTGTACTTTCACTATTATTAAATATACACAATTTTTCAGCGTCGTTTATATTTACTTGTGCTAGTATATTAATTTCATCTCCTATAATGCATTTTTGGTTGTTTGGATCTGGAGTCATAAGAAAAAGTTTTCCGAGCTACTAAACTTGAGAGGACCCACTTAACGTGACCCTCAAGGCCGAAGTAAAGAGCGCCGAAATTTTTACCGAAATACACCCCTAGGAGTAAAAATTGACGCGGAACACGCTGGTGCCATTATTTTCAAACCAAAATCTTCGAAAACCTATGAATTTTCGCAATTTTTAAATAAAACAACTTTTTTTGACATTTATCGAAGATCGCACCAGCGTGTTCCACGTCAATTTTTACCCCTAGGGGTGTGTTTCGGTAAAAATTTCTGCGCTTTTTACTTCAGCCTTGGGGGTCACGTTAAGTGGGCCCCCTCAAGTTCAGTAGCTTTAATTTTTAATTTTTGTATTTTTCGCATTTGTTGAATATTACACACCCTCCTCGAGGTTACCTGTTCCCCCCTTCAATTATACCTGTTTGAAAATATTGAGGAAATTTACAACCATCTATACCAAAATTTGTGGGTGAAGTATTATTTACACAGGCTTCTACACTACTATTAGTAACGTCTGTATTTGATGGACATGAGAGAGTTTCATACAGTCTGCAATCTCTTGGAGTTTCTAGCTCTTGTTCAGATATTTTACTGCTAAGAGTATTAAATGGTGTCGTCGTTTCAAAAATTGCTCCAGAGCCACTCGAGCCACCAACATTATTTTTAGAAGATACAGAATTATCACTCGATTCGCCCGGACCCTCATGAACTGTGGAAGCAGTAACACCAGAATTAGGATTAATACTTGACCCTGAACATAAATCACCATGTTTGCATGCAGACATCGTTGAATCAGAGCTAGAATAATCGTATCCAGTTTTCTTATATAATTTTTGAATTACTAAAAAATATTATAAAAAACAAGATTATCTAGAGATGTTTTCTCTAAGTTAGGCCGGACACAAGTTGTAGTACTACTTGCAAGTTGAAAATTTCTTGCCCGCAAGTTTTCGTACTACACGTTGTACTTTTCATTCAAAATACAGGAAAAAGTAGGACGCAAAAAACGCCAGTTGTCGTACTGGTACGACGCGTGGTACAAGAAATTTTGGTATAACGAAAATTTCCGTCATACTTTTTTGTACTTTTCATTTTTTTGTACCATGTCGTCGTACCAATACAACAACTTGCAGTCTCGAGTCGTACTTTTTAATGCATTTTGAATGAAAAGTACGATGCGGATACGACAACTTGCGACCTTCGCGATTTTCAACTTGCGGGTGGTACGACGAACTTGCGTCAACTTTTGTCCAGCCTTATTAAAAATAATGTCTAACAAAAATGTCTCTAGTGTGACACAAATAAGAAATAAAGGGAATAACTTGTTGTTCCCCCTATCTATTTTTGTTTGCAAATCCTTTCTAAGACATTTTTTAATATTTTTATTGCATATTTTTAAATTTCAACTTTCATACCATAAAATGGCCTGCAATATTTCATATGTACTTTCATAGTTCCTTGGACAAAATCTGTAGAGTTGTCTAGGTTATAGAAATAGCAATTTGTTGTAGCTTTATCTTGTATATATGCTTGACATGTCCGAGTAGACAGACACCGTAGTTTACATGATGAATGACTATGATCAGAACCGTTTTCGGAGGATCCAACACTTGGTAATCGATCTAAAATTGAGTAAATTTGTATTTGGTAATCATTTTCATTTACATGTTAGGTCCGATAAAAGTCTTCCCGTTTTTTCATTTTCTCTATATCTCGATAGCATTGACCGTTTTCGACGCGGTTTTTTCCAGTACTATAAAGGGATATACGACGAAGTTTTTTATGCAAATTTTGAATTTTTCAACTTCAAATTTTCGCTATAATATACTTTCAACATCATCATGTTTTTGTACCTTTTTTTAACCCTTTATTTTTTCGCAGGGAAGATCTTTTTGGACGAAATTTTTTATGGGAGATAGAGAACCAGCTACGGCCTACATGCACTTATCATTGTATGTTGTAGGCCGTAGCTGGTAAAAAAATTCTGCATAAATTTTTGCGACAAAATCATTCTGGAAGGTTTAGAGCTCAATGTTTGAAAACGGTTATTGTAAAAAAATTCAATATCACGAAAAATACGCATCGCCTGAAAAAAACTGATAAGTGTATGTTGTAGGCTGTAGCTGGTTCCCTATAATCCATAAAAAATTTCATCGAAAATGGTCTTCCCTGCGAAAAAATAAAGGAGTCAAAAAAAGGTACAAAAACATGTTAATGTTGAAAGTATATTACAGCGAAAACTTGAAGTTGAAAAAGTCAAATTTTGCATAAAAAATTCCCTTATACCTCTATAGTACTGGAAAAAACCGCATCGAAAACGGTCCATGCTATTGAGATATAGAGATAATGAAAAAATGTCAAAAACTTTTGCCTGGACCTAATATATACCTAAAACATTCACATTTCCATGTGTTGTATTTACGCTATAATATTGTTGTATAAATTCACATGGACTGATTAAAGTTTCAACTGTTTCTACACTTGCTACACTATTATCTGAAATTTTTAGATACTTATGGAAAAAAATTAGACCTCACCTTCATAATTGCAAATATTAAAATATAGGGTTGTAGTCAGATTTGTGCTTATTAGTATATCATGAGTACTTAAATATGGCAAAATATCACCATAGATAAGCATACAAGATTCGCTAGAGTTCGATAAAATGAATGCATCACATCCTTCATTATGATTACAATAATATTCACAATCTGAATATGGTAGGAATCGTCTTTCGGTCTCCATAAACGTTTGCCAAATAACGACATTTTTAATAATGGGTTGAAAAGTGCCTAAAATTAAAAATAAAAAATAACCCTGATACCGTAACGACTTACAGTCAGAGGTTAACGGTGACGTGCCGGCACGTCATGTCACACTTGGCACATGTATCCAAGTGTAACGTGCCGGCACATGTGCCCATGGGCACGTCACATGTTGAGGTTGGCACATGTGAAGTGTGCCCGGCACGTACCGGGCACGTCAAATATTCGAATTGTGTGACGTGCCGGCACATGTGCCCGTGGACACATGTGCCAAGATGTGCCCACGGCACATGCGACGTGAAGTGACGTGCCGGCACATGTCACCGTTAACCTCTGCTTACAGTGTGAAGAGTCATAACTGATAACAGTAGCAACCATATTAAATGCCAAAAAGATAAATAGAAGTATATTACGCATATTCTATACTATGTTATATAGATAATTTTTATATTTTTATATAAACATAGATAATAAAGGAAGTAATGAACCTTGTTCACAATATATGTATTTTGTATTGCTCAGTAATCCTCTTATTTCAAGGATCAAAATTAATCCAACTAATTAATTTAATATTTTCGAAAGTTTTTTGTAATTTGATCAATCGAAATATAAATTAGTATGTGGCTTATATTTTCAAAATTATGTCTTTGTTAAAAAATCTTACTAATATACCGTCACGGGTTTTTGAAAAACCAACTTTCTGTGCTTTGTACGTATTAAAAAACGATTTACAAGTAAAAGTTCTCATGTTGATTTCTTCGATTTCGCCCAAACATATGCCAATTTTTTACTCATGGTGGGAGTACTAAAAAATTGCAAAAATTTTTCTGATCAACACTCCTATGGGAAGATAGAGCCCGAAATGTTTTTTTTGGATCAAAATTAGGGTTCAAAGAAATGGTCATAACTTTTTATGGTTAAAAGCTTTTTCAATAACTCTTTTTGCCTTTGATAGAGGATGTAAAGATGCAAATTATGGTATTTTAACTTTGGCCTCAACCCTTTGTCTTCAGCGTTGCGGTAGAAACATAATTTTTCAAGGACGATGGTCAAGGATGCATTTTGACGCTTTGGGGATGCGCTGAATC
>JAQGCP010000838.1:0-14515 GCA_034699885.1 Acrobeloides thornei | reverse complement strand
TCTAATATTTAGCAAAAAATTCAAATTAAAATCCTAATACTTTCTATGAATTATTAGTACCCATATGCATTACAGTATTATTTAAATTAGTAGCCTGCAATGCAGAGGAACTCGCAACAAGCACGACTACATTTTCTTTCTTCCTTAACATATGCACTTTGACTAAGTGGACAAAAGCTTTTCGATGAGAATTGCTGAAGTACAAAAATATCACGTTGCTAATCAACGGATATAGAGTCAATGGCGTTAGCGAAACCCATATTAGGTCTTTGTTAGCATAGTTGAACACAACAAAGGATATGCATATTAGTACAGGGATAAATACAAATCCTACTGGTAGAAGGATCTAAAAAATGCAACCCATTTTCCTAATTTTCAATAAAATGCTGTTTTTGAAACGATTATCTGGATATTACAAAATTCACGGATTGTAATTTGTATAGTTTGTGCCAAAAAAAGTGGATTTTTGGGTCCCGAAATTGTATTGTTCTAAAAATTACCCATATGGGTGTAATTTTATGTGGGGAATTGATTGTGCGCATTCCCGAGTCCTAAAAATATTGGGTTGTACCATAATTTTCCGGCTTTTGCTACTCTCATGGAATCTTTACAAAAATGGAGATTTTATAGAGGTTTTCCTATGTGAGGAATCGATTACGCGCATTACCGAAACGTGAAATGCTTCCCTGACCCTGATTCAGAGAGGGCATAAGTAAATAGAAGCGAAAATCGCATAAGTTAAGGTCGGACAAAATGTTTCGAAAATGCGTCCAATCAATTCCTCATATGAAATTAAATTAAAATCGTCTCAATAAACTGATTTTGATTGAAAATCAAGCAAAACTTATAAAAATTACTTGTGCCAACAAAATATTTGATAAAGTCTTGTGCATTGTTTGAGTATTCTTACTCATAATATGAGCCTGTTTTTTGAGCTCCTTGTTTATTAAAGTAGCTAAAGTTATTGCTATTAGAGTGTTTGCCAATAATAACACTCCCACTAATGCTATAAAGATCTAAAGAAAAATTCATTAGACTTTTGAATTTTTTAACATCCATGGGATGAAACGATCATAGACAGAATGATCCATGGGCCAGTTGCGTATTTCCGGAAATTGGAAACAGAAATCGGAAATGCAAGAAACGCAAAAACGCACTTCCGGTACCAGATATACGCAACTGGAAAAATGTAGACCATCGAGGGGAGGGTCGAATCGATTTTCCGCATAAAGTTACCCCTAGAGAGGTCATTCCCAAAGAAAAAAGCTAAAAAAATTTTTTGAAAAAAGTGGTCTTGCTAATCCTTAGTAGTACCGAAGGTTCAATTTTGGCCTCCTATTTTGGCGTATGCCCAATTACATAGGTACATAGATCTGGGTCATCTGAGTAAAACTGGATCCTTTTTTTACACTTCTTACGTATATAGGCAGGCCACCTTTAGCTCCAAATAATACGAATTGATCGATTTCAGTCGCATAATTGGGCCAGACGGATAGGGTAACTTGTTTAACATTATTGTAATCAGTTTCTTCACCAAAACCTAGAGCTATTATTGGAAGAGAGGTGCCAATTAGGCCTAAATTTTTGGTGTAAAATGTGAATGATCATCACTTACCCAGGGTGAATAAAGCAGGTATAATGAAATCATGCTCTAACTTAATCTTTATAGCGGTCGGAGCTAATATCCTATATCGATAGAAAAAAGAAACAGTCAAAGACCATAGCATATGACCAAAAACTAATACGTAACCCGCAAAGCCGTAATAACAAAATGTTGGGCCAAGACGGCTTAGCCAGCCTAGGCAGATTCCTAAATATGAAGTGTATGTAATTGTTCCTATAACAAACCTGAATATGAAGGAAACAAGGGTACTGGTTGAAATAGTAAATAACAAAATAGTTCATATATTACGTCACCCATCTAAAATTTTCAGGAATACAATTTTGGTGCATGAGATGCAGCCACATCTGCCAAAAAAGTCGTCAGATAGTAAAGGGATGAGATGGATGAGGTAGGGGGTTAAAGCATAAATTTACAAATGTGGACAACCCACTTGTACAAGTATGCTTACAATAGAGTTTTTAATAAAATATTTATATTTTTTCATTTTCGGTGAAGAATGGAACACTATTATAAGCAAAATACAAAATGTTTTTGGGCGCTGAGATCGAGAGTGTTCGATCTCAGCGCCCAAAAAAGCTTTTTAGACGTTCATTTTTTCAATATAGGGTATACATTTATGGAGATTCTATTGGTGTAGTTAATTTTATATCATGTTTTCAGGTTTTCACTGTAATACACATTCTATTTGAACATTAATGATCAGCATTTGGACCTTTCGATAGTTGACATAAATACATGGCCATGATACATCTAATAAGCGCATACGCTTTTTACATAAATCATGGCTATCCCTACACAAAAGCGATTTTTTCTCCAAAATGCCATTTTTGACAAAAATGCAAATTTTGGGTAAAAAATTCCAATTTTTAGTCATTTTTCGACAAAAACCACCAAAATAACTCGAACCGAAAGATTAAAGAACCGATTGGAACCGTAGCCGATCCATTTGATTTGGTTCTTTGAACTCTAATAATTAATTTAAAAAAATTAGAAAAGTTATTTTTACTTTTTATATACATCATTAAGATTAAATAATCTATGAGTGACAGATGAAAATTTTTTTCATGCTTGCTACGTGCAGATTTGTATGTCTGCCAACTGTAGTCTAATATTGGAGTAGGGGCATCGTGGATGAGGGGAAGAGATAGCCCTGAATGCTTCTTTAAAACGTTTAGCGCAATAACAATTGAATAAAAATATACATAAACTAACTAATAAGTTTCCAATTTATTTACGTAAATACGTATTCTTTCCCTGAATCAGGGTCAAGGAAGCGTTTTCAAGGTTCGAGAATGCGCGCAATCGATTCCTCACATAGAAAAACCTAAGAGTCGATGGTTTTCCCATAAAAATCCGAAAATGTTTGATTTTCGCTTCAATACACCCACCCCATTCCCTGAATCAGGGTCAAGGAAGCGTTTTCACAATTTGGGAGTGCGTGCAATCGATTCTCTGCATAGAATTACCCCTAAAAATGATCAATTTAGACAAAAAAATTTTCATGAAATAGTCCATAATTTATACCCCCTTTAAGAAATTTCCCCGAGATGTCTGTTCTCTCTCTTTTATATCGGTTTCAACAGTATTATAATCTTACCGTGGAATTCAATAAAAAGTACTTATAATTTCCCATGTTTTTCGGTGAATGGAACATTACTAAGTATGCCACTAAACCACACATAGTAAGAGAAAGCGTTGAGGTAGTATATTGCACAGTAATATACCTAGTTGCTATACTATATAAGGTATTTCCCATTTAAATATCGCAGATATGGTCATGAAAGTTGGTGGAAAATTTTGCTTGTTTGCTTAAAAAGTCCTTTTAGCCTCTACATATCCAACTCCTATTTATGAAAACTAATTTCGAAACAGGTGGATGTTCATATCCACCCTTAATTTATTTCTATATTAAAGCTAATGCTTACGCAAAACCTCTACATACCCGACTCTAGTTATGAAAACTAATTTCGAAACAGGTAGATTTTCATATACACCCTTAATTTATACCTATATTAAAGCTAATGCTTACGCAAAACTGGAACGAGAAAAAAATGGAGCGATTTGATCCTAATAAACTTCAACCTAAATCAATCTAACATAGGGATGTTACAACGTCTCCTAAAAGGAGGAAAAGCCTCCTTTTTGACACACCTGCCTTCTTTCTTCCTGGAGGCAAAGGTGTCAAAAAGGAGGCTTTTTCTCCCTTTTGACACTTGGGTGGTCCTTTTTGGAGATTTGTTGCCTCATTTTCTAAAAAGGAAACAAAGGTACTGGATGAAATAGTAAATAACAAAATATTTCATATATTACGTCTCCCATCTAAAATTTTGTGGAATTTTTTAATTGGTAAATTTTGCATTTTTTGAACCTGTGACCCTCTTACGAAAAACGAGAACACTACCACTTAACCATAACCACTTGAATGAATTTCCGTTTTTGGCCATTTTCGACTGTAGTATAATCTTACCGTGGAATTCAATAAAAGTACTTATACTTTCCTGGCGAATGGAACATGACTAGATATGCCACTAAATTACACATAGTAAGAGAAACTATTGAGGCAGTATATTGCACAGAAATATATCTAATTGCTATACTATATAGGGTCCCATTTATATGGTCATAAAAATTGGAAGAAAGCAAAATTTTTTCTTGAAGACTTAGACAATCGTCAAGGTCCACATATCAAAGTTCATAGACCATAGACTCTAGTTTTCAACTAATCTCGAAACAGGTGGATTTTCATATACAATCTTAATACTCCCTTATTGAAAAAATGCCATTTTTTGCAAAAAATGTATATACACAGGCTAAGAATACAAGGCTAACAAGAGAAGGCGACAGTTGATGATGTGATTTTTCAACAAGTTTGCTATAGATAATTAGAGCACCACGAGATACATTTAAAAAAAGAAGTTTTAGCTTATGACGGGCCTTACACGGGGACCTAGGGTCATTTTAGTGCTTTTTGGGGTCAAAATTTGAACCCAAAGAAACCTTAATAACTTTTTACCGTTAAAAGCTTTTTTGATAACTCTTTTTGCATTTATTTGAGGGTGAAAGACGCAACTTATGGTATATTAACTTTGGCCATAGACCTTTGTCTTCATGTTTTTGCTGGAGGGGAGCCTCCGAGATAGATAATCCTTTGTTAGTCTCTTGTAAAAGTAACTTTTATTTTTTTATTTGCTCAATAACTACAAATAAACATAAATTAATACAAATAAACATAAAGATAACAAATTTTCGTGTCAAGAAAATTTTTGAAAAAAATGTTTCTGTCAATAAAAGATCAAAGAGCACCGGGAATAACAGTATCAAAAAAAAGAAGGAAAATGTGAGCAAAAATGAGGTAAAAAATGCACACTTGGTGAAATGTTTAAAAAAGAGATGCAAATGAGCGTTTTCATAGACGCCGAGATAGTGATGCATCGAATCGGGAAGGGCGAAATTTGGGGGTCGGAATCGAAATCAGGGTTGAAATTTCATAGAAAATTTCCATTTTTAAGATGAAGATGCTCAGAAATTAACGATTTTTGGCAAAAGAGATGAATTTTGAAGAAAGAATGGAAATTTTTGGACGTTTTTGGTATAAAAAAGTTGAAAATTTTAGTGAAAAATCATAATGGGGTATCATTATGATTTTCAAAAAATTTCAACAATTTTGGCTAAAAACAAGAGGGGGACCTTTAAGTTTTTTATCTTCGTTTCGATTTTTCGAAAGTCAAGACCTCGAAATTGAAATTGTAGGGGTCGAATAGAAATTTCGAAATCGAAATTATGATTTCGACGCATCATTAATAGACGAGTGGCTATTTTGTTGGCCTATCATTTAAGGGGCTCAAGTGTGAGGCAAAAATTTGTGTATATTACAAAAAATCAATGCAAATTTTTTTGTTAAGGACCGGGATTCGAACCCCTGCTATCGGATTGAAAGACCAAGATGCTAGCCACTCGACTAAGATCACAAATCCGCTTTACTTTTTTTCAAGTTTGAAAATTATTGCGTGAAAAATTATTAAAGAAATCAAAATCTAGATCCATTTTTACGCCTTCTTTTTAGCAGCAGCGTGTTTGTTTCTAAAAGATTGGTCATTTGGTTTCGTCACTTGTCTATATTGCATCCGTGGATTCAGTCTTCTTCTGCTTAAAAATTTTAATTCGTTGTGAAAAAATCGACCTTTTACCTGTGTGAAATTTCTAGCAACTTGTTGAGGTATTGGTGGTCTAACTCTAGTACATCTATCTCGTTTGCGGACGTTGCAAAAGCCACAACTTTCACGGCAGTTTTCGTTCATGAAAAGTTCGGAAGTGCCTTGACATTGGCCATCACGTTGCCACTGGATACAGGAAACGTGTCGATTTGCGCACTCTAAACTTATTATTAGGAGTAGAAAATTTGAGATTTTTTGGGGTATTGAAGTGAAAATTTGATTTTTCAAATTTATTGTCAAAATTCAAAAAGTTGGATCCGGATGCACCAGACAACCATTTCTCCCTACCAGCTGAAGTTCGTGCAAACCATCGAGCTGGTGAAAAGCAAACATTTCGGACGGAGCATATGCACCGTCTGTTTGCGAGTGCCTTTAAAAATTGAAAAAAATGAATTTTTGAGGGTACTCAAATTTTTGTGGAATTGTTTAAATTCCACTTACCATTCGTAACATTAAATGACGGGTTGCAATTATGGCAAGCAGCTTGGCAATATTGATTCATGTAATTTTGATTCGATTGGCATTCGCCTTGTTCAGCCCACAGCTCGCAACATGGATGTCTATTAAAGCAGTTGACAAACTCTGGTCTTGGCACAAATTGCTGAGTAGGCATAGGAGTTGTCATCGGAGGAGGCGTTGGTTGAGGAGTTGGTGGCGGGGGTGGGGTGGGTGGTCTCCATGGCTAGAAAAAGTGGAGATTAGTTAAAAAGCTAAAAAATGTAAGAGTCCCTTATGATTTCCCATAATTATTTTTTGCACCCCTCCCTTGAAAACGTTTCTGGATATAGAATTTTTTGGTAGATACCGGTGGAGTTGGTCCAGGAACACATCGACCGAAGATACATTGACCCATGTAGCAAGCGTCGAAGCCTTCAAAGCCTTCACATATTCCGCCTAGTTTGATTTTAGCCACGCAGTGGGGGTAGATCCGTGTATCGCAAAATAGCCATCTAGAGCCACAAGTTGGCATTTCATAACTACACGTTGGTCTAGGGGCATATCGATAGAGTTGATCAGTATAAGAATTTGAGAGGCCTAAAATTTTTTGAGAATTTGATTTTCTTGCTTTATATTTTCTCTTACCATCCCTTAAAACCAAATCGTATGGAGTCAGTTGAGAATAGCCAAAATGCATTGGACTAGCACATTGTGGCAAATCTGGAGGATACTCCTAAAAATTTTTTAGTTTCAAATTTTCTTATCAATACGTAAAATTGTTTGAAACCTTACCGATTCTCGAATCCATTTGGGTTGTCTTAATAATCTCCAATTTTCCCAAATGAGATCAATAAATGAGTGATGGACATAGAAAATGGGATCGTTTGCACTGGTTAGAGGAATTTCCATATCACCTCCGATCCACAGGTGGACAAATGAGTGGGAATATTCAAGAGCGTTGAAATTTGGTGGGTAAGGGCAGCCTAAAATTTATTCGAGTAATGGGCCGGTAGGAAAGAGGGATGGACTAACGGGAAAAGAGGGTGGGTTAGCAGATCCGACACCCATAGTTTTAGTTGCTTCGATACTGGGTGGACTATCCTTGATTAACACGGGAATACTCTTTCAAAATTCCGGTCTATTTGAGCGTTTTGGGCCATGCTTAACAACTTCCACAAAAAAGTTTTTCAAAAAAGTGCAAAAGAAAAATTCCCATGTTAATTGTAAGAGATGATCTATATACCTTCTATAGGCACAGAATATGCTAAGACATATTCCACATTAGTTTGAGCCAAAACCATGTTAACTTGATTTTCAGTAAAAAGCCTTCCTTGTTGAGCAAGAAGTCTAAAAAATCGAATTTAAAAAAATTTTTACCCCTTCCTCTATACCTTAAAATAGTCGGTCTTCCTTCAATAGTCCTCCAAAAAGCGAATGGACCGCCGACCACATTTCCATCCCAGTCAGATTCCCCTATGAAGTCGTTACTCCACATGATTGAATCTCTAGGATCTGGGAGGTAGCCATCCATGACGTTGTCCCAATAAGGTATGGCTACACTAGGGTCGATCAGACGGAGGGCTATTTCGAATCTAAATCTTGAGTTTTTAGGAAGAGGTGATGGAGACATACCGTTTGATGAATTCTCTATGCCACGGGAGGAATCCAGGACCAGAATGGGCAGCAGAGCCATCAGCTAGCTAAAAATTGGAAAAAATGATTTTGTTATTTTCAAGATATTTTTTTCAAAAATGCTAGTTGTCAGACGTCCTTACAGTTCGGTGTTCCCTCGAAAATCTATCATATTCTCCTCGCATTTTCATAGTCTGTAGTGCATTATGAAATCTGTTTCTTTCGTCATCCGTCATCATTCGATACTCTTTTCTATAGCCCATGGCCAATGGGGCTCCATTTTGCAAAATACAGAGGCCATCTGGTTGGAATGTGCCCTAAAAATTTTTTGAGAATCAAAAATTATATGGGATATATGATTGACGGGGTAAGTTGAGATTTCATGGGGAAAAAGTGTAAGAGATTTTTCCAGGGATAGGAGGTGTAGGAGCAAACTCCATGGAAGTAGGGTATGACCTTCGTCCAGTCATTCGTTAGACGCACTGTAGGAGAGAATACTTCATGTAAGGGAAGGCTGACAGTTTCTCTAATATTTGGAGGACCCCTAGCCCTTATAACTTGCTCATCAAAAGCAAATTCCTCACCGCGAAAAACGGACACAAACAAGCTAGTGTCATACAGTCGTGTGGATGCGTTGCCATCTGCCCCCTAGAATTCCATGGCACTTGTAAAGGCTGTTGCCAGACTGGCGACCCAGGCATCGCCGGCGGAAAGACACTAAAGTCAACTTGTCTTTCAAAAGCCGCTCTTGCATTCCTGTCCATTTGACGAAGCTAAAATTATCGCTTTACCCTGAATCAGGGTAGATTTCGTCTCAGTGCCTACATGAAGACAGATATGTCGAAGTTCTGCGGTCGGTGCATCCGAACAGTCTTCTCTGAAGTTAAATTGACCATAGGCTATGTCAACGAGTACCCACAAGAGGACTAGTTGGACTATCCTCCGCCACATAGTAGATTTAGGTAGTGAAATCAAAATAAGGCCTGAAAAATGATACGAGAAATAATACAAGGAAGCTAAATGGCGTGAACTTTCCCGAATGTAACCAGTCTATCAATTTCGGCTTCACCATTTTATACTCCTACTCCTTTTGAAGACAAATAATTTGTGCTTTACTACTCTCTGTGACGAAACCGGTTATGATGTCAAGATGACCTCATGATTGTGTTTCCTTTAATTGAAAATTAGGCCGCGAACAACAAAAACACGTAAACATACAAGTTTTTGCCTTAGCTTGTTACACAATTTTCACCACCAATATAAGTAATCAATTTGGTCCATAAAAAGTGTAAAATGGTACTACTAACAATTAGCGACCTCACTTAACGTGATTTTTTTCAAAAAAATTTCTTTAACTTTTTTCTTTGGAAATGATTTCTTTAAGGGTAACTTTATGCGGGAAATCGATTGCGCACATTGACAAAACATGAAAACGAGTTTTTTTTCGGAAAATGAGTCGTATCTACTTCATAAGCATGTGGCCCTTTAGGGCCACATTTTGAACAAGAAACGCATGTTTATGAAGTATATACGGCTCATTTTCCGAAAAATACTCGTTTTCATGTTTTTCAATACGCGCAATCAATTTCTCGCATAAAGTTACCCCTTCTCTCATTGAATTGTCCTTTTTTAATCGCCCTGTAGATTTCATTTTATTTTTTATTTAAAATTCTAACATATTTCACCAAACGTTTTTTATTCATTAATTTTTCATCATGCTTCTTCAAAACGTTTAGCGTATAACAATTGAATAAAAATATACATAAACTAACTAACAAGTTTTCGTTTCAATATATCTTTTGAACATGTTATCTGTCAAAAAAAGATCATCAAGTTCACCGGGAATGGCAGTTCAAAAAAAGAAAGAAGGAAAGTATGAGCAAGAATGAGGTTTAAAAATCCACGCTGGACGAAATTTGGAAAAAAGCGGTGCAAATGAGCGTTTTCATAGCCGAGTGACTATCTTGTTGGCGTTTCAATCTATAGTCCTTTTCCGCACCAAATAAAAAAAGTCTTCTGTCGGTCGCCAAATGGTCTAAGGTGCTGACCGTCCGATCCGGCAAGTTAAGTAACGTTGGGCCCTCAGGTTCGAGGGCCCACTCGAATATGAATACTCAAATCCAGTCTACCTTTTTTAAATCTTGACCAGCATGAAAAATTATTCAAAAAAAAATCAAAAATAAAATTCTAGACCTATTTTTACGCCTTTTTAGCAGCAACATGTCTGTTTCTAAAAGGCTGACCCGCTGGTTTTGGCACTTTTCTTGCTTGCATCCTTGTATTCAATCTTCTTCTACCGTTCCCGTTTCTTCTACGCTGAAAAAATTTTTTAATTCTTTGTTGAAAAAAATTGATTTTTTTACCAGTAGTGGATTTCTAGCAGCTTGTTGAGGTACTCGATTTCTAGCAATTTGTTGAGGCGTGGGATTTCTAACAACTTGTTGAGGCGCTGGTGTTCTAGCTCTAGGGGTACATCTATCTCGTTTGCGGATATTGCAGAGCCCACAACTTTCACGGCAGTTTTCGTGCATGAAAAGTTCGGAATTGCCTTGACATTGGCCATCACGTTGCCACTGGGTGCAGGAAACGTGTCGATTTGTGCACTCTAAACTTATTATTAGGAGTAGAAAATTTGAGATTTTTTGGGGTATTGGAGCGAAAATTTGATTTTTTCAAATTTATTGTCAAAACTCAAAAAGTTGGATCCGGATACACCAGACAACCATTTCTCCCTACCAGTTGAAGTTTTCGCAAACCAGCGAACCGGTGAAAAGCAAACATTTCGAACGGAGCATATATACCGTCTGTTTGCGAGTGCCTTTAAAAATTAAAAAGAATGAATTTTTACAATTTTTGAGGGTACCCAAATTTTTGTGGAATTGCTTAGGGCCTCCACTAATTCAAATGGAAATACCAATTGTAGCACTAATTGCACTCTTGGCGTCGAGACAGTTTTATTTTTCAGGGTCAACGAATTTTCAAATGTGATGTCATCCGACAAAAGATGAATAAAATTCTAAAAGACCACATTCGAAAATTCGTTGACCTTGAAAAGTTATTCTCACTTTAAATTTTGCGTCTCGACGTTGAGACGAGTACTAATTGCAAGTTGGAGTTAGTGGAGGCCCTTACTCTTTTTACTTACCATTCGTAATATTAAATGACGGGTTGCAAGTATGGCAAGCAGCTGGGCAATATTGATTCATGTAATTTTGATTCGTTCGACATTCGCCTTGTTCAACCCACAGCTCGCAACATGGGTGTCTATTAAAGCAGTTGACAAACTGTGGTCTTGGCACAAATTGCTGAGTACTAGTTGGCATAGGAGTTGTCATCGGAGGAGGCGTAGGTTGAGAAGTTGGTGGCGGAGATAGGGTGGCTGGTCGCCATGGCTAGAAAAAATTGTTGGCTAGTGATAAAAAGTGGGTAAGTAGAAGTAGTTTGGCTGGTCGCCATGGCCACCCTACTTACCTACGTATAGGGAAATCACCAACGTAATTATCATCCCGCTCCCAAAGAATTTAATTAAAAAGTCAAAAAATGTCAGGACCCCATAAGATTTTTCCTAAATTGTGTAAATTTTCATGTTTCTTTGTGATCGGCACCACCCCTTCCCCGAAAAATTTCTGGATAGATACTGGTGGAGTTGGTCCAGGAACACATCGACCGAAGATACACTGGCCCATGTAGCAAGCATCGAAGCCTTCAAATCCTTGACATAGTCCACCTAGCTTGATTTTAGCCACGCAGTGGGGGTAGACTCGCGTATCGCAAAATAGCCATCTGGAGCCACAAGTTGGCATTTGAAGGCTACACGTTGGTCTAGGGGCATATCGATAGAGTTGATCGGTATATAAATTTGAGAGGCCTAAAATTTTTTAAATTGAATTTTCAAAGAAATTTTCTTTTACCATCTCTCAAAATCAAATTGTATGGTGCCAACTGAGCATAGCTGAAATGCAAAGGACTAGCACATTGAGGCAAATCTGGTGGATACGCCTAAAAAATTATTTAAATTTCAAGTTTTCGTGCCAATACACAAAAGTTTTGAAACCTTACCGATTCTCGAACCCATCTGGGTTGCCTTAACAACCTCCAATTTTCCCAAATGAGATCAATAAATGAGTGATGGACATAGAAAATTGGGTCGTTGGCGCTGGTTAGAGGCGGTTTCATATCACCTCCGAGCCAAAGGTGGACATTGGAGTGGGAATATTCAATAGCGTTGAAATTTGGTGGGTAGGGACAGCCTAAAATTTATTTGAGAGATGGGCCATAAGGAAGAGGGGATGGGCTAGAAAATACTCATAATTTTCGCTTCTTCGATTCGATGGGAGAGAGGAGGTAGAAATAGCCTTCCATAAATGTGAAAGATGACTATATATACCTGGTAAAGGTACAGTAAACGCCAAAACATATTCTACATTCGTTTGAGACAAAACCAAGTTAACTTGATTTTCAGTAAACAATTGACCTTCTTGCCCCAAAATTCTAAAAAATCATTTTTTTAAAATTGTTTACCCCTTCCTCTATACCTCGAAATAGTCGGCCTTCCTTCAATAGTCCTCCAAAAAGCAAATGTACCACCGACGACATTACCATTCCCATCAGCTTCCCCCATAAAGTCATTACTCCACATGATTGAATCCCTGGGGTCTGGGAGGTAGCCATCCATGACGTTATCCCAATAAGGAATAGCTACACTAGGATCAATCAGACGGAGGGCTATTTCGAATCTAAATCTTGAGTTTTTAGGAAGAGGTGATGGAGACATACCGTTTGATGTATTCTCTATGCCATGGTAGGAATCCTGGGCCAGAATGGGCACCAGAGCCTTCGGCTTGCTAAAAAGTGAAAAAAATGATTTTTTATTTTTTCAAAAAAAATTTTTGTCAAAAAAGTAATAATTTTCAGACGTCCTTACGGTTCGATGTTCAGTCGAAAATCTATCATATTCTCCTCGCATTTTCATAGTCTGTAGTGCATTATGAAATCTGTTTCTTTCGTCATCCGTCATCATTCGATACTCTTTTCTATAGCCCATGGCCAATGGGGCTCCATTTTGCAAAATACAGAGGCCATCTGGTTGGAATGTGCCCTAAAAATTTTTTGAGAATCAAAAATTATATGGGATATATGATTGACGGGGTAAGTTGAGATTTCATGGGGAAAAAGTGTAAGAGATTTTTCCAGGGATAGGAGGTGTAGGAGCAAACTCCATGGAAGTAGGGTATGACCTTCGTCCAGTCATTCGTTAGACGCACTGTAGGAGAGAATACTTCATGTAAGGGAAGGCTGACAGTTTCTCTAATATTTGGAGGACCCCTAGCCCTTATAACTTGCTCATCAAAAGCAAATTCCTCACCGCGAAAAACGGACACAAACAAGCTAGTGTCATACAGTCGTATGGATGCGTTGCCATCTGCCCCCTAGAATTCCATGGCACTTGTAAAGGCTGTTGCCAGACTGGAGACCCTGGCATTGCCGGAGGAAAGACAGTAAAATCGACTTGTCTTTCAAAAGCCGCTCTTGCATTCCTGTCCATTTGACGAAGCTAAAATGATTGCTTAACCCTGAATCAGGGTAGATTTCTTCTCAGTGCCTACTCGAAGACAGATTTGTCGAAGTTCTTCGGTCGGTGCATCCGAACAGTCGTCTCTGAAGTTAAATTGACCATGGGCGATACCAACGAGTACCCACAAGAGGACTCGTTGAACTACCCTCCGCCACATGTTAGACAATGAGATCGAATAGGGGCTTAAATGAATAGAATTTTTTAAAATTTTTATAAAAATCGCAAAAATGTTAAGTTTGAACCGGTTTTGAACATACAAACATGTGTAATCAAAGCCCTAAAGGAAGATTTTCAAAGTCAACTAGACGATTTTGGCGCATCTCCTTGAGCAAACAAAGAGGATTTGTAAAAGGACTAGACTATACGAAGAGAGATTTATATCACTATAAAGTATAGGATATATAGTAATTAGATACTTCAAAAGCAGTGGAGATTAGGCCTAAACCTAAGCCTTTTAAATAACCATGATTTTTATACCCATCCCACCAAAATCTTCATTTAATATGTTCCAAACAAAATTAGGCCTATATAAAACTTTTCTACTCTATAAAAATGTTGATGCCAACATTAGCTGACATGTTTCCTGACTACTAAAGCTCAACGATCAAATTTCCTGAATGCTTTTTATATAAGGCTGATAATTTTGATGACGTTCAATATGCTGTTGTGCCTTTGTCTCCGACCCGAATTGATTAAAATCGACCCACACAAAGTTCGATCAATTCTGGCTTCACAACTTTATACTCCTGCTTTTATTGAAGGAGTATTTGTGCTTTACTACTCTTGGCGTAAGAAACCGGTTATGTAGTAGCGGGATGACCTCATGATTGTGCTTCCTTAAATTGAAAAGTAGGCTGCGGACAACAAAAACATGTATACATACAAGTTTATGGCTTGTCAATCAAATTTCATTAACAAGGGAAGTGAAAAATGTGGTCCATAATAGTGAACAAATTGGCGCCGGATTGTTTGGGGACGGACATTTGGGGACGTGACATTTGGGGACGGACTTTTGGGGACGGACTTTTGGGG
>JAQGCP010000837.1:0-14516 GCA_034699885.1 Acrobeloides thornei | reverse complement strand
TATAAGTTCCGAAGTTTTTCTTGTACACGTCCTCTGCTGTTATAAGCATATGCATCAGTAGGATTCAATTGAATAGCTTTTGTATAATCCGCTATAGCTTCATTATATTTTCTTAAGTCTTCTTGTGCACGTCCTCTGAAGTAATAAGCATTTGCATCAGTAGGATTTAATTGAATAGCCTTTGTATAATCCGCTATAGCTTCATTATATTTTCTTAATTTGTCTTGTGCATGTCCTCTGTTGTAATAAGCATATGCATAAGTAGAATTCAATTGAATAGCCTTTGTAAAATCCGCTATAGCTTCATTATATTTTCTTAAGTTGTCTTGCACACGTCCTCTGCTGTTATAAGCATATGGATCGGTAGGATCCAATTGAATAGCCTTTGTATAATCTGTTATAGCTTCATTATATTTTCTTAAGTCTTCTTGTGCACTTCCTCTGAAGTAATAATTAATTTCATCAGTAGGATCCAACTGAATAGCCTTTGTATAATCCGCTATAGCTTCATTATATTTTCTTAAGTCTTGTTGTGCACGTCCTCTGAAGTAATAAGCATTTGCATCAGTAGGATCCAATTGAATAGCCTTTGTAAAATCCGCTATAGCTTCGTTATATTTTTTTAATCCATATTGTGCATCACCTCTGTTGCGATAAGCAATTGCACTGGTAGGATTCAATTCAATAGCCTTTGTAAAATCCGCTATAGCTCCATTATATTTTCCTAAGTTTTTTGTATATTTCCTCTGTTGAAATAAGAATTTTTTTCAAAAATTCAATCCTAACATATAAAACGCGCTATGTGTGTCTGTTTGCGCTATCTCCGTCATCTTAAGCTCAATTCTGTCACGGCCTATACCAATCGATAGGGCTCGGTGAGAGAAGAAAAATGACACCAAAATCATGGGGTACTCCCTTCTGGAAAAAAAATTAAAAATTCAAGTTTAATTTTTATCCAAAGAGGGTACTCCATAAAGGTTCGAACGAAAATCTTTGATCAGAAGAACAGGATAGCTGAGTGGGTAAAAGGCGCTTCAATGGAGCCAACAGGCTTGAGTTTGAGTCCTCCCCCCTCAACACTATTTTGCCTATAAACAAAAAATCTCAAGGCTAAGAATTTTGGTTTGGGATTTTGAGTAGTAATCTAAATCTAGAAAAGAGTCTTTTCGATAAAAACGAGAAAGCTCCGATAAAGAGCGGGAAAATTTTGGTCTTCCGATCGTCTATGGCTATATCCAAGATTATGATCAAGGCTAAATGCGGATGACTTAGTGCTCGGAGCAGAAAATCTCCTCTTTCCTCTGAGCGCGATAGCGCTCGGTCCCTTAGTTTATTTTTTTCAATAATTCAAATTTTTTCAAAAATTTGAATTTCTGAAATAAAAAGGCGATGTGACATTTGCGGACGGACTTTTGTTGTTGGCAGGTTTGCGGACGGGACTTTTGCAGATTGGGAGGGGGTAGTATATAATGACTGTAAATAGATAACTTTTTTTATTTTTAATTAAGATAAATAAATGCGCAAAAGTCCCGTCCGCAAGTGTCACACCGCCAAAAAATTGAATAACATCGTTTACTATTTTCAGAATATGTCCTCCTTGGAGGACTTGGCTTCACAGGACTAGACGGGTGATCACCAGACCATTCAAACTTCTTTTGGTAATTAAGCCATATGTCTTTACCATCATAATTTCTACTCATATACAATGCTTCACCACGAAGAAAATAAACGGCAAAATGATCATTACTACCAAGTGCTGGCCACTCGTATTTCTTTGGTTTTATATTACCACTTGTGCTCAAACAAAGCAATACAGTGATGGATTGAAAATAGTTACCTAATTGTTGAATTTATCATACATCTAATATATAAATTTTTAGTGCTAGTAGTATAGCCTAAATTTGAGGGTCTTTTTTTATATAATTTTAAGCTTTTTACTAAATGAAAACCACTGAAATTGTCCATTTTGTAAAATTATTGGGCCAATAATTTCTCGAATTTTAAAGGAAGCATCGTAAATGTAGCTTTTACTTGAAGCATCGGGAGCGTAGTTGTTACTTGAAAAACATGTAGCTGTTACTTGAACACCGGCACCCATTGTATTTGCAATTTTTATATCACGTTTAGCTAAAATAAAGGGTTAACCAAAAAGTGATATTTTTATGATTTCTTGAGCCAAATTTTTTTGCCAAGCCACCCTTCCACTCTAGGGTAAACACAGCCAAGCCTCTATATTACACCTCCTTGAATTTGATATAACGACTCTCCCCCCAGGAAAATACAACTGTGCGAATTTTGCTATAAACACGTGTAATCTTTTTCCATTTTTTTAAATTCGGAAAACCTTTGATTAAAAGTTATTTAAAGGGAAAGTCATGGCGGGTTATCGACAAAAAATTTTTTCGGCGAAAAATGATCGAGTACCGTAAAATAAGCCTAATATTGGATGAAAATTGAATGGCACAAATTCTGAATCCAACAAAATTTTTTGACCCCCTATCGAGGTACCCCATGTTCGAAAACCTAAGTACCAAAAATAACCAATTTGGAGACAAAATAAAAAAGTTGAAAAAATTATTTTTTAACATGGGGTACCCCAAAAAATTGTGTGTCAAAATCATAATTTCTTGTAATTTAAAATAAAGTTGTAGTTAAGAAATGTATTACAGAGCGAGGCCTTTGGCCTCTCTCCGAGTTTTATTTTTTTTTGTCTTGGGCAAAAACTTTTGATTCCTGATGGGAATCGAACCTGATATCATTTTCTATAATGCCGAGCGTTTTAGACATTCGGCCATGAAGGTCTTCATAATCTCGAGAAAATGTTTATAACTTGATTTCCTACCCATAGCATTAATTCCTATTTTTGTGCCCATTTTAGGGATTAGTGCTGAATCTGAAGATTTTAGCCAACATATTCCACCTTCGTACGTATCATAAGTATATGCTTTACAACCATTGGTTTCTTTACAAAATTTGCAACAATCAGACTCCTGACCAACTCTATATTCTAGATCATGTCCGATTATGTCCGTCCCCTTATGCTGTGTACAAGTGTTATCAGAATTCAGGGTTCCCATTTTTGCATTTGCATTATTTATAGTGGGACCATCAGCTGATTTTAAAGTACACATTCCACCAATGTAATAATTCCATGCGTAAGCTTTGCAACCTTTTGTAGACGTGCAAAAATGACAACAATCGGAACTTTCTCCAGGTTTATGTAAGAGATCAAATATATTGTCAATATCGTAGTTCGCATATTGCTTATCACAAGAAGCTGATTGGCCTAAAAATATAGTGTTTTTTATATAAACTTGTAAAGACTTGAACGTTTTATGAGCTTTTCAAAACCTTCGATGAGACTGTAGGAAAGGGCTCAGTGAAATTAGCGTTCACCGAAGGTTTTGGCAGAGGGTTTGGAAATCGAAGTTCCAAAATATCAAAACCTCTCAGTGCTGTGCCTAAAGAGGTTTTGGCAAAGAGGTCTCTAGGTGAGAGACTAGCGAACAGGTGCGTCAAAGTGGGCGAGAAAGGGGTTTCCCGGCGAATAGGATAGAATCCCTGTGTTGGAACGTTGAAATTCGAAAAGAACAGTCAACGCACGATGACCGTGCGCTAATTTTATTCGGCGTGACAGGGAAAAACTGGCCAAATGTCGGAGACAACGAGCTGACTGGCGCGGAAAAAGAGCTTGGAAATCATAAACGCCTTTCGAGGGATTTAAACAAAAAAACACCCCATTTTTTGTCGTACAGCTAAGAAAGGAGTATATAAAATGTAAATTTTGGATATTACTTCGTTGACTTTCAATCCCACAATCGTAAAATTTATTGATTTTGTATATATCCATGCTACTGAATCCCTTGCGTTGCCCAATGGTAACACCAGGCTTCGTGGGAACTATTGTAGGTTGGCCATTTTTGCTAAAGGCATACATGTCATAATGCAAAATCGATTCATAATCATAACTGGTATTCAATTGAGTAATTTTTTCCAAATCATAAGTATCAAAGTTAGCTGAAAATTGAAATTGTTAAACTTGTAAAATCTCGATCTTACTTTTGGCGTCCTCTAACACATTTTCCATATGAACCGTTACATAATTATCTCGATCAGTCCTACCTAAAAAAACCCGGTGGTGTTTGTACCAAGGTGTTTGATCGTAAAAATCGAAAATTTGTCAAAAATTGGAGAATTACTTAAACATTGAAGAAGTAACATACAATATGCTTTTCGAGTGTCCGAAAACTTTTTGTGCACTCTGTAGGATCCTAGAGTCTGTTTCCATTTTATAGGGGTAATTTGATGCGGGGAATCGATTGCGTGCGCTCTCAAAGTGTGAAAACGCTCCCTTGACCCTGATTCAGGGTAGCGCATTTTTGCGAAATTGAAACAAATTCGGATTTGATCAGATATCAGACTACCTAGGGTTTTTCTATGCGATAAATCAATTGCGCGTGTTTTCAAAACGTGAAAACGCTTCCTTGGTCCTAAGTGATAGATTGTGAATTTTGATAAACTTAAAAAACTTACAGCTTCATCGATCCTTTTCAATTGAATACACCCACCCATTCTATGAATCAGGGGCAAGGAAGCATTTCCACGTTTCGAAAACACGCGCAATCGATTTCTCGCATAAAAAACTCCATGTAGTCAGATATCCGGTCAAAATCCGAATTTTTTTCATTTTCGCTACCCTGAATCAGGGTCAATGAAGCGTTTCACGCTTCGATAGTGAATCGTTTCTCCACATTCAATTACCTCTATTGGGTCATTTTTAGAAAAAAAATATTTTCGGGTCCAAAATTTATGAAATATCACGAAAATTCCACCATTTTTGGGACGCCCCCTGTAAATTGAAATCAAACTTTGTTCATGATAAAATCCAATTGTGTGCATTAGCTCATGAATAATAGCACCAACTCCTTCGCGTCCTCGAATACATTCTGCATTTAAGCTGAGTATTTGCTGACCTCCTAGAAAATCACTGTAAAATGTGTTTGTGTTCTATTTCTAGAATTACCTTTCCTACCAACTTCAGAATGGCAAAATTTTTCTGGCGTTATATAAACATAATCTTTGTGTGTGCTATTCTTTAGAATAAATCGTATACATGTTCGATTATGGAACTCTCTCATGGCGCGATCGATTTTATTAATACTAAGAGTAAAACTTTTCTAAGAATTATACTTACAATTTTTGCGAATAGTGGCTCGACAATGACACTGGGATTTTTACATATTTTCCATGTTTTGGCCATTTTTCTGCTGGATTTCGAAGGGCATTCCTTGAAACTCCTCTAGGTGCGCTAATTTCACCGGTAAATTCTTTTATGGCATTTGATGAAAGTCCATTTGTTGCTAAAATCATAAAAAGTTTAGAGACGAGTTGCAAAGATTTTTTTCAACAAAAAATTCAAAAATATTAAAAGATTTTATGGAGTACCACTTTACGTTTAGGCTGCGTTCAAGCATATAAAAAAAGTTGTCAGAAAATTCAAAAGTTGTCAAAAATTTTGTCAAACAAATTTTCAAGTAATTTGTTTGTTTTTTATCCTTGCTTCCACTTTTTCGGCTTTTTGGTGCGACGTGAGTAGGACTTATTTTTCAAAGAAATTTTTCCCCATAAAAATCTTTGAATGAGCATCTGTTTTATACCTATATCTCCTTCAAAAAAGCCTCTATTGTACAAAGCATTTCTGCTTCTCTGAACATTTACTCCTACATAGCTGAAGTTAACTGCAAATACTTCTCTTCGATTTCTTATCGATTGAAAAGATTCAAGCGATAATGGAATTTCTACCTCTGGTATTGTTTTATCATAATTCTAAATTATATTAAGGTTAAAGGACCGTCCAGTGAGGAAAAAAGTTGCCATTATTGTTGATATTTGGAAAGTTCATGAAAAATGGAGTATTTTTTTATGGCATGTTTTGAATCACTGTAGTTTTAAGGTAATAGCGTTTGAAATTTTGAATTTATTACAAGCTCTTCGTTGTAGTACACAAACTTGTTTGAATTTTTTGCGGAAAAATCGATTTTTGCATAGATTTTTTTAATTTTCATAAAATGAACATTGTAGCAATTTTTTATAGCTAAATGGGACAGACAAAATGACACCACAATTATTAAATTTGAAAATTGTTTTAGGTTATTGAAACGAAAACATGAATCAAAATTTTCGTTTCAATAACCAAAACAATTTTAAAATTGGATAATTTTGGTGTCATTTTCTTCGTCTCAGTTAGCTATAAAAATACTACAATGCTCATTTTATGAAATTTAAAAAATCGATTTAAATTCAAAAAAGTTTGTGTATTACAACGAAAATATGTACACAAATTTTCAAACGCAATTATCTTGAAAACTACAACGATTCAGAACATGCTATAAAAACAAAAACTGCTCCATTTTTCATGGAACTTTTGAATATCAATAAAAATGGAGCATTTTTCCCACTGGACTAGTTCTTTAAAGGGGGTGCACGCCCGGTCCGATGATCAACAAAACTTTTTTTCACAAAATTTAAAAAAATGTCCCTTTAAGGATATTTTTGAGCGGGGAATCGATTGCGTGCATTCCCGAAACGTAAAAACGCTTATTCAGGAAATAATTGGGTTTTTATAGCGAAAATCCAATTTTTACTCTGAATCAAGGAAACGTTTTCAAGTTTCGGGAATGCGCAATCGATTCCCGCACGAAATTATCCCAAAGATTCATTTTTGAAAAAATTTTGGAAAAAAAAAGTTTTTTCGATCACCGGACATGCATCTCCTTTAATCATTTTAAAAATGCAAATTTTACGAAGTTTACCTCATTGACTAACAATTGATCATCAGCAAAAGTTAAATATATAGAACAATTCAAAAATATTATCAAAGAAAATAAAAATTTTATCTTCTTTTTCATTTCTATGCAAAAACTAAGAATGTATTTTAAAGGGAGGGGGAGAACCACTCTCATCAGAAAATCCGGTTTTTAACAGAAACAAAGTTTTTAAACGCATGATTGATCTTACAATAGCGGACAAAACAGTTGTCCCACACCCAAAAATCATCTTTTTATTGTATAAAAATAGATTTCTCGCTCGGATAATGCGGATATAATATAAAAATTGTGAGGAATCGATTCCCGCCATTATTTGTTGACCACGACTTCAAAAAAGTGGTCAAATACCTAAAAAATCGATTTAAAAAAATTCAACGTGCAATAGGTTTCCAGGGTCAGTGAAGCGCTTTCAGGCGCCGGGAATATGTGCAATTCTCGCATAGAAAAACCCAAATATATAAGGTTAAAAATAAAAAACTTGAAATTTTTTGAAAAAAAATTGTTCAAAAAACACAAAAACCCACTTTTTTGTGTACTCTGTACATTCTGAAACCCAATATCTTATCTAGGGGACAAAGAGTATCAAAAATCTCGAAATCGAAAAATGAACAAATTACCCCTTTTTTGAAATCATAGTTTGACACAGACCAGTTCTAGTGCTCAATCACTTTCCTACATTACAACATACTTTCCCCATCTAACTGTTAAACAATTCAGCCTGTTTGAGAAATTAATTGACCAAGCACTTAATATCAGAAGACTTTTTTGTCAAAGAAATACATTTTCAAAGAAATACGAAATACATTTTTCTCGAGACTAAAGTACATTCTTTTTAAATTGTCTTAAATGGGAGGAGGTACAGATCGAGGCCCGATATCGGTCGGAAAAAACTTTTTTCTAAAAATGACTTTCTATGTGTAATTTTATGCGGGGAATCGATTGCGCGATTCCCGAAACTTGAAAACGTTTCCTAATTCAGAAAAAAATTGGGTTTTTCGCTGTAAAAACCCAATTTTTCTCTGAATCAGCGTTTTCACGTTTCGGGAATGCATACAATCGATTCCCCAATCAAAAATATCCTTAAAGGGTCATTTTTTAAAAATTTTGTGAAAAAAAGTTTTTTCGATCACCGGACTGGGCGTGCACCACTTTAAAGAACTAGTCCAGTGGGAAAAATGCTCCATTTTTCATGAACTTTCCAAATGTCAACAAAAATGGCAACTTTTTTCTCACTGGACGGTCCTTTAACCATAATATAATTTAGTATTATGATACAACAATACCAGAGGTAGAAATTCCATTATTGTTTGATTCTTTTCAATTGATGAGAAATCGAAGAGAAGTATTTGAAATTAATTTTAATTATCCAGAAGAAAATGTTCAGACAAACAGAAATGCTTTGTACAATAGAGGCTTCTTTGAAGGAGATATAGGTATAAAACAGATGCTCATTCAAGGATTTTATGGGGAAAAAATTTTTTTGAAAAATAAGTCCTACTCACGTCGCACTAAAAAGTCGAAAAGATGGAGCAAGGATAAAAAAATATAAAAAAGAATGTCGCTAATCGACTCAATCACCGAGCTCTTCAAAACGAGTACCATATCATGAGGTCTTGGGGGTTTTCCAATGACCCAGTGGCTAACGACTCGGTTACTCTTAGTATTTATAAAATCGAACGCGCCATGAGAGAGTTTCATTATTGAACATGTATACGATTTATTTCAAAGAATAGCATACACAGAGATTATGTTTATATAACGCCAGAAAAATTTTGTCACTCTGAAGTTGGTAGGAAAGGTAATTCTAGAAATAGAATACAAACAAATTTTACAGGGTTGTTCGAAAAGTTGTTTTTAAAGTGCCCATAGTTCTATCTTTTTAGAAGGTTAGTATATAGCAATCAACTTTAAAATAATCTACTGATTCATTAGACATTACTAACATAAGAATTTATAGTAAACATTGCTGTGGTACAACTTTATAGTACATCCGACAAATCATATAGTGCCTATCTAGTGCCCTCTATAGTATACTACGATACACGTTATGGGCACTAATGGGCACTAATAGGTACTAATAGGCATTAATGGAATTTGTTACAAGCGTTGTAATACACAAAGTTTTTTGAATTTTTTGCAGAAAAATCGATTTTTGCATCATTCTTTTAAATTTTCATAAAATGAACGTTGTAGCAATTTTTATACACCAAAATTATCCAATTTGAGCATTGGGTTATTAAAACAAAAACATGAATCAGGGTTTTCGTTTCAATAACCCAAAACAATGTTCAAATTGGATAATTTTAGTGTCATTTTGTTCGTCTCATTTAACTATAAAAATTGCTAAAATGTTCATTTTATGAAAATTTAAAAAATCGATGCAAAAATCGATTTTTCCGTAAAAAATTCAAAAAACTTTGTGTATTACAACGAAGAGCTTGTACACGAATTCCAATTTCATACGCAATTATCTTGAAAACTACAACGATTCAGAACATGCCGTAAAAACAAAAGATGCTCCATTTTTCACGATCTTTCTGAATATAAAAAAAACATTTACAAAAAAGGATATAAAAGTAACAAGAAAAAATATTATCCATAAATAATTAAGCCGACTTTTGACTACAAACAAAGCCGTCTATATATTTGGTAGAATCACAATTGACAGCTTGCCATCCAATTTGATTACTATCTGGATTAAGCATTAAAACAAAGCAATTCATATCAGTCCCCGAATTAAAAGCTGGCACAACTGGTAATGGGTTTACAAAATACGAAACTGGAGAATTATCATAATACGATAATCCTGACTGAGATTTATCTAGTCCAAACCAAGCGACATGCTATGCTCCACCAGTCGTTTGCTTTACGATATCTTAAAATTTCGAATGAAAATAGTTGGTAGGATTTGCGGATTTGCTTTTACAACAATCTTACTTGCTACAAAAACATTTTCATCAGAATTAGAAATACTTGCTAAAGTACCATTTCTTTTTGAACATTCATTTCTAGCCGCATCTTGCACCAGCGATGTACCTTCAATCTACAAATTTACTATTAGATGAAAAACAAAATTTTATTCACATAAAAACATTTTCTAGTTTGTTCATAGTAATGCCATCCGTTAGGACACACCGGTTTAGAAGGTGGAGGAGGTCGTGGTGGAGATGTACAAACAAAGCCGTCTATATATGTGGTAAAATTACAATTAACAGCTTGCCATCCAATTTGACTACTATCTGGATTAAGCATTAAAACAAAGCAATTCATATCAGTCCCCGAAATAAAAGCTGGCGCAACTGGTAATGGGTTTACAAAATACGAAACTGGAGACTTATCATAATATGATAATTCTGACTGAGATTTATATAGTCCAAACCAAGCGACATGCCATGCTCCACCAGTCGTTTGCTTTACGATATCTTAAAATTTCGAATGAAAATAGGAAGAAAGTTCCCTTTACACGTGCATTTATCATTAAAAAAATCTATGACTTTTAAAATGGTTCTTTTCTTATTTTACCGAAAGAAAACAAGAAAATTTTTGAATTATTCAGATTAAGCACGTAATGTTTTGAATGTGGCCCTAAAGAGGGCCACATTCAAACACTAAAAAAATTTTTTTCAAATGCAGCGTATTCGAGCGGCATATTCATGCACCATAAGTATGTGAGCTTGAATATTGTCTTTAAGTCGAGGTTTGCATTTTCGAAGAAAGTGCCAACTTTGAAGCCAATTGTTGGTGTAGCTGGTCTATGAACGGCACGAAAACATCGCCAATGGAGAATTCCACGTCCGTCACTTTTTTTTCTCATCGGATTCCCGCAAGCGCAAGGCCTTGAAGCGTGTAGTAGCCCAATTTCTGATAGCCATTCTTGAAATTCGTCTTCTTCCAGTCTCAGCTTACCGTACAAGTCATCTAGTTTGAAGTCTTGAAGTCCTTCCATAGCTTTGCCTTTGTCGAATTCGACGGTGAAGTTTTCGCGAAACGATTGCCTATTTATAGACTTTCGAGGCGTCCCTACGTGGTCGTTCAGCGGGGAAAAATCCAAGACCACGCAGGGATGTATTAGCCTATAAAAGATTGTGACCAAGCAAAAATTTATCACTCCAATTTTTTTAAATGATAAATGCACGTGTAAGGGGAACTTCTCCACTTTTGGCAAAATAAGAAAAGGGCCATTTTAGAAGTCATAGATTTTTTTATGATAAATGCACGTGTAAAGGGAACTTTCTCCGAAAATAGTTGGTAGGATTTGCGGATTTACTTTTACAACAATCTTACTTGCTACAAAAACATTTTCATCAGAATTAGAAATACTTGCTAAAGTACCATCTCTTTTTGAACATTCATTTCTAGCCGCATCTTGCACCAGCGATGTACCTTCGATCTACAAATTTACTATTAGATGAAAAACAAAATTTTATTTACATAAAAACATTTTCTAGTTTGTTCATAGTAATGCCATCCGTTAGGACACACTAAAAAAATTTTTTTTAATTTTTGCAAAAATGACTTTTCTAGGGGTAATTCTATGCGAAAAATCGATTGCGCGCATTACCGAAGCATAAAAACGCTTCCTTGATCCTGATTAAGGGAATGGGGGTGGGTGTATTTAAGCGAAAATCAAATATTTTTGAATTTTTATGAGAAAACTGTCGATTCTTAGATTTTTCTAGGCGGGGAATCGATTGCGCGCACTTCCGAACCTTGAAAACGCTTTCTTGACCCTGATTCAGGGAAAAAATAGGTGTATTGAAGCGAAAATCAATTTATTTACGTAAATACGTATCCCTTCCCTGAATCAGGATCAAAGAAGCGCTTTCACGGTTCGGGAGTGCGCGCAATCGATTCCCCGCCTAGAAAAACCTAATAATCGACGGTTTTCTCATAAAAATCTGAAAATGTTTGATTTTCGCTTCAATACACCCATCACATTCCCTAAATCAGGATCAAGGAAAAATTTTCACGTTTCGGCAGTGCGCGCAATCGATTTTTCGCATGATTTTACCCCTATATAGGCTGTTTTGGCACAAAAAAGTTTTTTCGGATAATGACCCCCAAGGGTCATATATATTCGCAGGGTCATATGGGTTATTACCTGGCCATTCAAACTTCTTTTGGTAATTAAGCCATATGTCTTTATCATCATAATTTTTACTCATATACAATGCTTCACCACGAAGAAAATAAACGGCAAAATGATCATCACTACCAAGTGCTGGCCACTCGTAATTCTTTGGCTGTATGTTACCACTTTTACTTCAAACAAAGCAATTTAGTGATTGATTGAAAATAGTTACCTAATTGTTGAATTCATCATGCATCTAATATATAAATGTTTCGTATTAGTAGTATAGCCTAAATTTGAGGGTTTAAAAAAATATTTTTTAAGCTTTTTACTAAATGAAAACCAATGAGATTGTCCATCTTGTAAAATGATTGGGCCAAGAATTTCTCGAATATTAAAGGAAGCATCGTAAATGTAGCTTTTACTTGAAGCATCGGAAGTGTAGCGGTCACTTGAAAAACATGTAGCTGTTACTTGAACACCGGCACCCATCGTATTTGCAATTTTTATATCACGTTTAGCTAAAATAAAGGGTGAACCAAAAAGTGATATTATTGTGATTACTTGGGCCAAATTTTTTTTGCCGAGCCGCCCTTCCACCCTAGGGTAAACACAGTCAAATCTCCATATAACGACATCCCTCTTGAATTTGATATAACGACCCTCCTCCAGAAAAATACAATTGTGAATTTCGCTATAAACACATGTAATCTTTTTCCATTTTTTTAAATTCGAAAAAACGCTTTGATTAAAAGTTGTTTAAAGGGAAAGTCATGGCGGGTTATCGACAAAAATTTTACGTTACTCGAAAGATGATCGAGTAACGTAAAATAAGCCTAATATTGGATGAAAATTGAATGGCACAAGTTCTGAGTTTCGAATCCTATCGATTGGTGTAGTCCGTGACAAATTGGACTTAACGTAGATAGCACAAACAGACAAACGCACAGAGGACGTTTAATATTTAAGGGTATAACGACCCCTCCATGTTGTTATATTGAGGGTTGACTGTATCCCCATACTCAGCAACCCTGAACCCTGTATAGAAATGATAATCACGAGAAAATATTTATAACATGATTTCCTACCCATAGCATTAATTCCTGTTTTTGTGCCCATTTTAGGGACTAGTGCCGAATCTGAAGATTTTAGCCAACATATTCCACCCTCGTACATATCATAAGTATATGCTTTACAACCATTGGTTTCTTTACAAAATCTGCAACAATCAGACTCCCTACCAACTCTATATTCAAGATTATGTCCGATTATGTCCGTCCCCTTATGCTGTGTACAAGTGTTATCAGAATTCAGGGTTCCCATTTTTGCATTTTCATTATTTATAGTGGGACCGTCAGCTAATTTTAAAGTACACATTCCTCCAATAGTATAATTCCATGCGTAAGCTTTGCAACCTTTTGTAGACGTGCAAAAATGACAACAATCGGAACTTTCTCCAGGTTTATGTAAGAGATCAAATCTATTGTCAATATCGAAGTTCGCATATTGCTTATCACAAGAAGCTGACAGGCCTAAAAATATGGTGCTTTTTATATAGTGCTTTTTACAGCTGGGAAAGGAGTAGATAGTATGTCAAATTTTGGATATTACTTCGTTGACTTTCAATCCCACAATCGTAAAATTTATTGATTTTGTATACATCCATGCTACTGAATCCCTTGCGTTGCCCAATAGTAGCACCAGGCTTCTTGGGAACTATTGTAGGTTGGCCATTTTTGCTAAAGGCATACATGTCATAATGCAAAATTGATTCATAATCATAACTGGTACCCAAATGAGTAATTTTTTCCAAATCATAAGTATCAAAATTAGCTGAAATTGGAAATGTTTAAACTTGTAAAATCTCGATCTTACTTTTGGCATCCTCTAACACATTTTCCATATGAATCGTTACATAATTATCTCGATCAGTCCTACCTAAAAAAACCCGGTGGTGTTTGTCCCAAGGTATTTGATCCATAGAAATTTAGGGGGTGGTAGGCTACCACCCTGATACAGCAGCTTGAGGCCCGAAAAATGAAAACGTACCGCATGCGCTTACGGCACGTTAAAAAATTTGTGACGTGAGGCGCGTCGACCAAAAAAAAAGGTCGTCAAACGTACCGCAACCGCTCTGAACTACCACCCCCCCCCCTTATACACCTATGATTTGATCGTCAAAATCGACAATTCGTTTTTTTGATAAACTTAAAAAACATATAGCTTCACTAACCCTTTTTCAATTATATACACCCACCCTTCCATGAATAAGGGGCAATGAGGCATTTTCACGTTTCGAAAACACGCGCAATCGATTTCTCGCATAGGAAAATCCTGTGTAGTCGGATATTCGGTCAAAATCCGAATTTGTTCATTTTCGCTTCAACACACTACCCTTAATCACGCTCAAGGAAGCGTTTTTACGCTTCGGTAGTGGCGCTATCTATTCCCCATATCCAATTACCTCTATCGAGTCAGTTTTAGAAAAATTTTTGGGTCCAAAATTCATGGAAAAATCACGAAAATTCCACCTTTTTTGAGACACCCTGTAAATTGAAATCAAACTTTGTTCATGATAAAATCCAATTGTGTGCATTAGCTCATGAATAATAGCACCA
>JAQGCP010000836.1:0-14516 GCA_034699885.1 Acrobeloides thornei | reverse complement strand
TACACACATCTATTTCCCTGAATCAGGGTCAAGGAAGCATTTTTACGCTTCGGGAATGCGCGCAATCGATTTTTCGCATAAAATTACCCCTAGAAACGTCATTTTTTTGAAAAATGTCGAAAAATTTTTTTTCGTGGAGATCCTGTCGCAAAAGTCAGTCCCCCTTTAAAAATATGCTAAAATTTTGAAAAAATTCGATTGGGAAAAATTCTTTTCTTTGAAGCAAAGTTGGTAAGTGATTTTTGGACTAGTAGGAAGGTGCCTAGCTACACGGAGCCCAGTATATACAGCTATCTATCTGCTACAACAAACCTCATCGAAAAATTCCTTAAAGGGGGGTGCATTTTGCAACCATTTGGGAGAAAAAAATTTTTTTTAATTTTGTCGTAAAAATGACCCTATGGGGGGTAATTTGATGCGAGAAATCGATTCCGCGCATTCCTGAAGCATGAAAACGCTTCCTTGACCCTGAAAACTTTAAAAATTTTCCAAAAAACTCGAAAATTTTGACTTCTCGTCAGTTTTCTTAAGAGACTACTATTTAAAAAGTCGAAAAACCAGAAAATAGCTCTATAGAATTGTGCGCTGAGTCGAGAGGAATCAATTGAGGGGTCGGCCATTGAAAACGGATGTGTTCATGACGTGCTACATCCTTTTGAAGATGGGGTATTTTTTCCCCCAAATGGTCGCAAAATGCACCCCCCCCCAAAGCCCGAGATACCCCATCTTCAAAAGGGCGTCATGAACATATCCGTTTTCAATGTCCGACCCCTCAATGAATTCCTCTCGACTCAGCGCACGATTCTAAAGAGCCATTTTCTGGTTTTTCGATTTTTTAAATAGTAGTTTCCTAAGAAAACTGACGAGAAGTCAAAATTTTCGAGTTTTTTGGAAAAATTTTAAAGTTTTCAGGGTCAAGGAAGCGTTTTCATGCTTCGGGAATGCGCGGAATCGATTTCTCGCATCAAATTACCCCCAATAGGGTCATTTTTACGACAAAATTTTTTCAAATTTTTTTTCTCCCAAATGGTTGCAAAATGCACCCGCCTTTAAAAGAATAAAAGATCTAGGACAAGAGGAAATATAAAAACTGAAAAACCACAGAGAGACCTAATGAATAAGCGCCAAGTCGAAGAAGTATTTGATAAATACCAACTGAAAGAGAAAAACTCTGTAAAGAGTCATTTTGACTAACGAAAAGATGGGAAAGTTGAACATACAAACGATATACACGCAATAAAACAAGTGAGTCATAAAATTGATTGTAATATAGAGTTGCACAATTTAGTCGAATGTGATATTTTACGAAAGAATTTTAAATCGTCATGAATCATACGGTTATCCTAGCTTTGAAAACAAGAGTAATTGTTAATCATATAGTTTAAATGGCCAGTCCGGTAGGAAAAACGGGGGCAAGTTCTCTTGGTTCCCTCCACTTAACGTTGACTAAACTCGAAAAATTTTTTGTATTTTCTTCCGAAAATTACCCAATTAGGGGTAAAAATTGAAAATTCGACTTTTACCCCCTCTAATTTTTTTCGAAAAATCAATTGCGCGCTATAATTTGTATATAACGTTTCCGCTGAGTGTGTAAATGATTACGCTTACGCTGAGTATGTAAACGAGCCTTAAGCCTAATCCTCAGCGTAAGCTTATTTTGTTTATCTTTTTTAATAAAATTTAAAAATTATATATTTTTTTACATGAAAAAATGATCATGACTCCAGACCCAGTGTGTCATCTTATCGCAGGGTTGTCTTATAGGAAGTTGATTTTATTAAGTACCGTAAAAATTTCAATAGAGCCCCACCCTAGAGGGAAAAACATAAGGTAGCTTATGTTTTTACTTATTTTTTTCTATTTTTTTGTGGATTTTTAGTGGATTGAAAAATAGAGCCCCATAGGGTTCTATTAGAATTTTTACTGTATTTGGATAAAAGATTTACTTTTTATTCAATACCACATAATTATACACAAGCATACAAATAAAAATCTATCAAATTATACAAAAATGGACAGCTAAAATTCGTTCGAAAGCACCTCTATATAATCAAATCACGGGTATATAAGGGTGATTAAAAAATGAGAAATTTGCGATTTTTTCAAAAAATTTCGTTTTTTAATTTTCACAAAAATAACCCTATAAGGAGTTTTTTATGCGAGAAATCGATTGCGCGCATCGCAGAACCTTGAAAACACTTCCTGATCCTGATTCAGGTAAGAGGCAAGTGTATTGAACCTAAAATAGGCTAATTCAGGGTCAGAGAAGCGTTTTCAAGGCTCGGCAATGCGCGCAATCGACTCCTCGGATAGAAAATCCCCTACAGGGTTATTTTGGTGAAAATTAAAAAACGAAATTTTTTGAAAAAATCGCAAAATTCTCATTTTTTAAATCGCCCTGTATTAGGTTGTTCGGAAAGTATCTACACAAGTTTTATTCTATTAGGTTGTTCAATAAGTATTGCGCACTACTTTTTTGTCACCTGGAGGGCTCCGGAAAACCGTTTTCGACAAAAAAATTTTCAGACTGGTTGGTATTCAGCTTATACTCTTGCCTAATAGTGAAAAAATTGTCGAAAAAGAATTTCTGCATCGAGATTTAGTAGAATAAAGCTTGTGTAGATACTTTCCGAATTGTACAAAAAATAACACTGCTTGGCGTTGAAATAAATAAAAAATTTGACATAAAGCTGGAATATACTCGAACGTATAAAAATGCATATAATGGAAAAAACTGCTTTACTAATTTGTTTCAAAGTTTTTTTAAACGACAGATCGGTATTTCGGATTGTAGGTTTTTTTTAAATTTCCCTTTTCCCTAGAATTTCCCCTTTCTAGGGAAAAGGGAAATTTCAGCCCCCTGTATGAGAAAATATAAGTCTCTATGCTGAATTGTGGCAGATTTTTTCTCGGAGCAGTTCTTTCCTAAAAAATGCCCTCAGATCATAATAGTTGAATTTTTGAGCACCAAAATGAATTTTCGGGGAAAATGATGTTCGCAAAGTTGTTCTCCATAAAATTTTACGTTCTCTTGATCATGATTTTGAACTTTTAGAAAAAAGTAAGGTCAGCCGAATCTATTGGCTTGTATACCTTAAGGGTGACCTAAAAAGTGGAATTTTGTGATTTTTGGAACCGGAAATTTTTTTCTAAAAATGATCCGTCTTGATGTAATTTTATGAGAGGAAACAATTGTGCGCATTTCGACCCCTTAAAAAGCTTCCCTGTTCAGGGAAAAATTGGGTTTTGAAGCGAAATTGGTCATTTTTGTATTTTTATTTGGAATTCACTTTTGTAGGATAGATTTATGCGAGAATCGGAAGCATTTTCAGGGTTCGAGAATGCCGATTTCCCGCATAAAATTACCCCTAGAGGAGTCATTTTTAAAAAATAACAGAGATAAAAGTGTAAATATGGCTCAAAAAAGGGTAGAATAAATAAATGTCCTGGGAGCCTTTCTCTCGATTGCTCTGGGCCGAAGTCCATCACAACAAAGTAGTGAATATCAGATGCCAAATGGCCATCTGTATATTGTTCTGGTAATTGTGGCCCTCTTTGGTGATGTTGTGTGGACTGTTATACCAGAACAATATTCATTCACCACATATCGAGACAGACAGAGTTCCATTGCTAGTCGAGAGGACAGACTAAAGGAAATGCTAGCTCATGGGCTAGTTGAGGTGTTAAGAAGGAACAACCGTCTCTTGATGGACTATGAACTCTCATATAATACAAACAAAATATGATCAATATACAGGATGTATCAAAAGTATGTGTACACTTGAAATTTTATAACAAATTTGGGAATTTGAAATTGGGCAAAAGTTTTCGAACCCAGACCTCATAGCTATTGTCCAAGTGCACTACCATTGTGCTATCGAGACCTTCAACTAATGCCCGTTTTCTAAAATAATCGAGATACGGCGGCCGAAATCTAATACAAAGTGTACACGAACTTTTGACGCATTTTGTAGAGGGTTACACCATGTTCCAAAAAATAACAAAAAACCACTTTTTGGGCCATCCTGTAAAAGAAGAAAAGAAGTCATAATTTATAGATAAAATAGGAAGTGATAGGGTAAAACTTGAATTCCTGATCTTGTGAGTTCGAATTTTCATAAGTTTTATTCTAACTTGTTGAGGCATTATTTGATGTCGAATCTCTTCTTGGGCTTGCAAAACCACTCGAATTGAAAGTGACTAGGTTACGGAAGCTAAAATTTTTAATTTTATTTTTTATTGCAAAATTTTAACCACTTACAATCTTCTCACTCCGCTTTCTTTTCTTTGATATTTCCATGGGTATAACTTTTCTTCGGGTTCTCTGTTTATCGGGCCATATACAACACATTCTTCGTTGCTAAAAATATAAGAGTAAATTTCGAAAAATATATAAAATTGGTGTTAAAAAGCCATGCATTAAAATCACTCTACATCATACCTGGACAGAGGGGTCCATATATTTAACAAATTTAAAGGACCAGTCTACTTTTGGGGAAATGATGTCATGTGATGGAGCACAAAATTTGGAGCATTTTTTGCTTTTACGGCACCACTTGAAAATCTAACGGTAAAAAGTTGGCACCCGTGGGTAAATGGGCAACTTCGAAAATTTTACTTCCCCCCCCCCCCGAGTTGACGAACAAAAAGGTCGCCAAGATTTTTACGAGAGGGTAAAACTTGAATCTTTTACAACGGAGAGGGCATTTCTGGACCCCTTGTACAGGTATGCTTTACGTTAGTAAACAATAAAAAATACCGTTTATTATATTTTGCTTCGGGTTTATCTTTTCGTAAGTAGTCGGAAATTGAAGTTTGTGTGCCAGTAGTTTTGAATTTGGGGATGCCAAAGTCGAATTCTTGTTCATCAGATGATGAAGCCGAGTCGAACATGCAGTGACTGAAGATAGAAAAAGCTACAATCACACACACAACGAAAAATTATTTTTGGGGTTAGGCTTTGGTATGCTCTTTCAGAATATATAGGACTTTGTGAAAAATTCATGCGTCATTTCGTGCATGTCCCTTGTTAGGATTTTTTATTAGTTATATTAGTAAAAAGCCATGCCAAAGAAAATTCTAATTTTAAACAATCGTGCAAAATAAAGTTAACGAATAAGCCAAATTATACCTTTTCTCTTCAGATCTAGCACTTGCTGGAGTTGAATTTGAAGAGGTATCCACCGTTGATGAAGTTGATGATGAGGGTCGACTAAAAAGGATAAAATAATAAATAAGCTCCAACACTATACACAAAAATGTTATGAAAGCAACATTGGCTGTTCATGCAAGTTCTTTATGGATTAAAAAGAAAAAGAAAATTTGTATTTTTACCTCAGTTCATCATCTTTTTGGGACTCAGAAGTGGTGGATTTTCCTCGGTAGAAGTCCAGCTGCTCTTCTAACTCCATAACCCGAGCTTTAAGAATGTTCTTTTCTTGAAGAACTTCTCGAAGTTCAGCTAAAGTGAAGCGTGGTACATCGTCGCCATCGCGGAGTTGGTTCTAAAATTCGCATATTGTCGATTTCACTGGATTCATAGGGCAGCAAGGGGGGAGCCTCCCCCTGACCCACTCACTCATGGACCCAAAATTGAAGGGGGGACCACAATTTTAATTTTAATTTCTGTGAAACAAACTATACTTTTTGTGCTTCCAAATCCTTGCAAGCCCGACTCGTATCGTTTAAAATCCTTCTCAATTCGAAATTGTCTTCTTCAGTCTGCTGTACCCTTTTTGTCAAATCATTCCTTTCTTGAATTAATATTCTCCCTTGTTTTTGAAGAGACCCATTTTTCCTTAGTAACTCTTTGTTTTGGCGTATTAATTTTTCAATGCTGTTTTGGAGCTAAAATGGGATTTTTATGTAAATTTTAAGAAAAAATTTTTTAATTACATTTTCAACTTCACTCGAAGATTGTTCAACATCATGTTGGAGCTCTTTGATCTTTTGGTCTTTTTGACGGATGGACACGTTTTTGAGGTCGACTATCATTTGGTATTCACCGTCGTTCACTGGAGCTAAAATTTAGGTTTGATAGGAGAATGAGTGATATTTCTAGTGGTGTATAGTCCGTTTCCGCTCATAAGAAAAAAAGTCCACATGCAATGTCCAAGTGGATAAGGAAGCAGTTCGTCCTAGTTTTTGAAAAAAAGTTGTCTAACTATGAATATACCAGCTTTTTTCGCAGGCAAAATCAAATCGACTCAAGTGGGACATGCAATTATCTCGAAAACGGTAACGCTTCAGAATTTTTGCGACTTTTCACTTCGATCACAATACGCCTTCCCTGAATCAGGGAAGCGTTTTTTCGCTTCGAAAATGTCAAATCCCCGCATGTTTTTACCTCTAGAAGGATCATTTCCAGAAAAAATTTTACGTGAGTGGCCCTCCACCTATGCGTAGCAGCTCCAACAAATTTTCCAAATCAATTTTTACCTGTCTCATTCGAAGTGATCTCTTCATTTTTGGCTGTAGTCAAACGATTTTTTAGATTTTTATTCTCGCCTTGTAAATTTCGAATCATTGACCAGAGTTCGTCAATTTCTTTTTTAAAACTTTCTTCTACCTCGACAATATCCTAAATTTGATCAATTTTTGATTGATTTTTTCAATATGTAGCCTACTTTTTCCAACCTCAATTTATCCTGCATACGAAGTTGTTTCTCTTTTTCTAGGCATTCAATCGTTTTTTGGAGATCAATAATTTGAGCATTTTCTTTTTCATTTACATTGGCAAAGGCTTCGAGGGTTTCGAGGGCAGAAATTACCTAAATTTGACATTTTGGCCATGCCGAGAGCGAACTAGCGCTTTGTGCATATCCGTGGCACGACTTGCAACTGACGTTCATAAAGTTGACACGAAACGACTTTTACATGATAGAGTTGACACGAAACTATCAATCTAGGGTTGCATTTTTGACCGGTCAATTGACCGACAGTCATTTGACCGGTCAAATGACGTCAATTGATGGTCAATCGAAAGAAGTTCAAAACATTTTCAAAAATTTGAAACTTTATTCATGCCAACTTTATCGTATCAACTTTATGAACGTCTTGCAACTGAGTTATGGGGTCTGAACTTTTTCTCATGTATTTATAACTATACCTTAGGCATTAGGTTATGTATGGATTCTTTTCCATATTGATCAATGAGTAATTCAAAATCTTTTCCAATAGAAGCCGCGAGATCATAGACATCAACAACCGTAATCTAAACATGTATAAGTATTAGGTTATTCGGACAGTACAGGGTGGGCTTTAGGCCTTTTAATTTCTATTAAGACTTAACAATATATTTATATACCTGACGTGAAGGACTAGAAGGAGGCGAGCTTGGAAGTGGACTAGCAATAGTGATAGACATTTTTGAATCTGGATTTGTATTTTCACCGAGAGTTCTTCTCACCATTAAATCGAAGACACATTCAAATTTTTATAGAATAAGCAACCTTTTTGAAAAGGGATATATCAACCCAGGCTAAAAATGGTTATGAATGCTTGATGTTTGTTATATTGATATTTTTGTGCAAACATTCACGAAAAATATATAGGTTCACACGAGAAAATTTATTATGAGTCAGCATTCGTCATGCATAAGAAAATACAGCTTTTCATGCAAAAATACTGGGTTGTTCAATAAGTGATGGCCGCTCAAACAATGCCTCTAATTTCGTCATTTTTCTGCCATTTTCGATGAATTTTTTTTCAGCATTAGAGAACTGATCATGGGGAATCCGAATATGAGGTTCTTTTTGCTTAAAAATCAATTTTTCATATCAAAAATGAGTTTTTTTTTGTTGAAAAACAACACCATTTTTTAGCAATATCTCGGTTCAAACTAAATTTTTTCTCAAAGAAAGAGTGATAAATTGTTGGAAAAATAATTTATCACTCTGTCTTTGAGAAAAAAACCGAGTTTGAACGACTATATTGCTAAAAAATGGTATTGTTTTTCAAAAAAAAGATCATTTTCGATATGAATAATTGATTGTCAGGCAAAAAGAACCTCATATTCGGATTCCCTATGCTTAGTTCTCTAATTCTGAAAGAAATTTTCATCGAAAACAGCAGAAAAATGTCGAAATTAGAGGCATTTTGAGCGACCATCACTTATTATACAATATATCAATAATTGAAAGTGTTTGAAAAAAGTTAAAAAAAGAATAAAAGATTGATTTTTTTCAAATCAATTTTCAAATTTTCGTCTTAGTGTTTGCAAAAATTTTAAAAGTATCAAAATTTGCATAAGTTGAAAACTGTCCATTTTCAAGTTTTCATCAAAAGTAGTTAAAAATGGATATTTTTGCACAAAAAATACCATTTTTTATTCATTTTAGTCAAAAAAGAAAAATTTTTTGTTGCAAAAAGTCATTATTCGACTCAAAAAATTATATTTTAATAACAAAATTTCTTACTATTTTGGCCAAAAATGCCATATGCATTCATTTTTTGCCAAAAATGCGAATTTTTTGTGTTTTTGGTTTCGCGCAAAAAATTTACACCAAAATTTTCAAATGTTGAACTTTCGCCACTTTCGTATCAATATACATATTTATTGTAAATCAGGCAACTCAACTAGTCTGAAATTAAATATGTTTATTGACACAAAAGTGGCGAAAGTTATAGTGCCAAAAATTTGGGCTTAGCACCGCCCATGGTTGGGTCATCATCTCTATGATCAACTGGAGTTGGTGGGGGGGGTTGATATTATTTTCAATAAATAAGTAAGCTTTTAAAAATTGAAACAAAACATGTAATCCTAGACTAGGACAAGAAAAAACACTTATACTACAACCTTTCAAGTTCGACAAACAATGATGAAACCAGAATCGCAGAGGATGAACAAAATGAATTTCAAGTTCTCGCCTAAAAACACAAAACCTTGCAAACGAGGAACTTTAAAAGAATAAAAGATCTAGGACAAGAGGAAATATAAAAACTGAAAACCACAGAGAGACCTAGTGAATAAGTGCCAAGTCGAAGAAGTATTTGATAAAATCAACTGAAAGAGAGAAAAAACACCTGAAAGAGTCATTTTGACTAACGAAAAGATGGGAAAGATAAACACACACACGATATACACGAAATAAAAAAGTGAGTCTTGATTGTAATATAGAGGAGCACAATTTAGTCGAATGTGGTATTTTACGAGAGAATTTAAAAAGGTCATAAATCATAGGGTTATCCTAGCTTTGAGAACAAGAGTAATTGTTAATCATATAGTTAAAGGACCAGTCCGGTAGGAAAAACGGGAGCAAGTTCTCCTGGTTGCCGCCACTTAACGTTGACTAAACTCGGAAAAAAATTTGTATTTTCTTGCGGAATTTACCCATTTAGGGGTAATTTTATGCGAAAAATCGACCGCATTTCCGCGAAAAAATGGTGAAAATTCGATTTTCTCGAGAAATGAACAAATATCCCCTCATGTATCCCTGCGTGGTCGCCAACATTTTTCATTTCTCGAGAAAACCGAATTTTCACCATTTTTCTGCGGTTTTCAGGTTGCGGGAGTGTGCGCAATCGATTTTTCGCATAAAATTACCCCTAAATAGGTATGTTCCGGAAGAAAATAAAAATTTTTTTGCTGAGTTTATCAAGGTTAATTGGCGGCAACCAGGGAAGCTTGCTCCGAAAAACGTTGCCAAAAACGTTTTTCGGACCTAGCGCCACCCTTGAGTAGTCAACCTTCCAGTAGTCAAAATCAAAAAATTCTTTTAGATTTGAGTTTCCCATATCGAAAACCCCCTTGAAAACATAAATTCAGTTGATTTGAAAAAAAATGAAAATTCGACTTTTACCCCTCATGATCCAATTTTTAATAACCAGAAAATGTGTCAGATTTCCCAAAACAAAGAAAAACCATGTTGAAGCATGTCCTATTTATCCCCAATTCTATCCTTTGTTGACGTATGAACTTTAAACCATTCACTAAAACCAGAAAACTGACAAAAAATACGTCCAAATGACAGCCGTAGTCGAAAATCTGGGAAACATATAACGCACTTTTGCCTCGATCATTACTCGCTTGCTGGCTAACACAAATAAAAACGGTTGTTATTTAATCATGTGCTGGTCACTCGCTCTCATTTGACGGAAGAATAGTGTAAAGTCTTATCAAAAAATCTGAGAGGGATATATATTTTTATTATCGCAGAAAATTTCTTATTAGCTATACAAACAAAGAAAAGAGCTGTAAAGATAGATTGTTTATGCTACAAAAACACTAATATTTTGTATAGCCCGTTTCCGAGGCAGTTTCAAATAGCCTATAGCGCTGTGAGTAAAGATAGCGCCGTCCGATCTGGCAAGTTAAGCAACGTTGAGTCAGCCAAGTAATGGCGCACTAAAATGCCGAAAAGGTGCAGGCAAGAACCAAAATTTAAAAAATTTCGCTAATCGACTCAGCTCGCCGAGCGCTTCAAAACGAGTACCATATCATGGGATATTGGGGGGTTTGACGCATGGCCGATTGGATAACAAACTCGATCTTCGCGTTCCCCGCATAAAAATGTAGATATGCAAAAATTTTCATGAATTTTGACAACAAAATAAAAAATGACTTTTGGGAGCGGGATCGAACCCTCGTCCTATGAGTGAAGACCGAGCATCTTCCTGAAAAACTTATAAACCATGAATTTCTCCTCAATTTGACTCCAAAAACGGATCAAACACAAATAACTATCCCACGTTTCATTGTCTAGAAGCGTCCTAATTAGGTTAGCATCAGAAAAAAAGAAAAAAAAGAAAACTGATCCTAGCTAAATGACGTAGGCTTTTTGCATAAAAATAATGGGAGCGAAGGCAAAAATTTCCAACATTGAATTTTGATGAATACACACGAAATCTCCAAGGCATTCAAAGTGGGATTAATAAGGTTTAGCTGGTGGAATAATGGAAGCCATAAGGGAGATCGATTCAAACGATAAGTTATAAAACGAGGTTAATGAGGCGCAAAAAATGAGGAAAGCATTAATGTGCAATACCTCACAAAAAATTTTGGAGCTACTACACAGTAGGGGGGGGGGGGCACCCGCGTGAAAAATTCGAAAAATTTGGTTCAATACACAGAGAAAGTCTGTGTAAAGTTGTAAAAATGTGATTTTTGCTTCAATACACTAGCCTTCCTTGAATCAGGGAAGCGTTTTTAGCTTCGAAAATGTCAAATTCGAATTCCTGCATGTTTTTACCTCTAAAAGTGTCATTTACAGAAAAAATTTCAAAAATTTTTCACATGGGTGCCCCCTTATATTGTGTAGTATCTCCAAAATTTTCAATATTAGTTGAGGTGCTATTTCAAAGACCATGATTTCAGTCATGTCTTCAAAAACTATGAGCTTGAACAGTATAGTTTAGCGCGGAGTCCCTATGAAGTTTTGCACAGTAACCCTAAAAATTTTTGTAAGTAACATTCTCCCACAACTTAACAGATGAAATCGGGAAAAAGTTCACCTCTAGCTTCCTCATAGCTAAGTGGTAGAACTACAGACTTTCAGTTTTAAGGACCAAAATCGATTTTCGCAAAGTATAGCCATTTTTTGAATCAAAGTCCGAAAAGCTCAAAAGTGAAAAATCTTTGAAGAATATGACAAACCTACCCTGTCCTTGAACATGATCAAAAGCACAAAGGTGTCGTGAACTAACACTTCATTCAAGAGTTAGCCGAGAAATCGAAAATGAATGCGGATCTCGGACTCGGCTTCAATTAACAGCAATCTGACCAGCTTATATTTACCTTGTTTGCGCAACACATTAGGATCAAATGAAAAGGACAACCGGTGTCCCGATATAAATTTCCGAAAATCAATAAAAAACAGAACAAGTTTGAATTTTAAAATGCTCAATAAACAACTTATTATTGAATCAGAGAAGTTTTAGGAGTGCCGCTCGGAGAAACCGCGAGCGCCGGAGGCGCTCGGTTCCCGCTACTAGTTTCATTATTTAAAAAAAGAAATAACCAGTAGGGAAAAACCATATAAAAAATGGCTTAAGAAGAAAACCAACAGGAAGAAAAGCGTTGGCGGTTAGGCTAAAACGATATATCAAAGTGTGAAAGTGAGCCACTCGAGAAATTCTTTCATAATTCCGTTCCAAGTCCATAAATAGAAAAAATTGGAAGACAATTGGGCTTAAGAAGAAAAAAGTCTAAGCCTATTGTGGTTGTCTTTAGTTACATTAAATTTATAAGGCTTAAAATATGTACTATAAATTTAAATATCAGATATATTAAAGATAAATTAAACTATAAATTTTATATAGACCTCCATATATTAGGGAAAACGGAGGAAAATGTACAAAGAAAATTCGATTTCAAGGGTTGAAATTTTTATGCGACAAGATTTAGTTCCATTCAAAAAGCATTGAAGAGACCAAATGAGCCAAAAAATTAAGATGATTCCATCATCGAAAATTCTTCCAAATGAAACATGTATAACACCACGCAAAACCCGACAAACCCTATGCATAATTCAAGATAAAATGTGCCAATGAGTATCTCGAAATCCATGAACGCCGAATAGCTAAGAAGCAGCACAAGCGAATGAGAAGACACTGCGGGAAATAACCGATAACACTCGGAGAGTAAGTACCGCCAACTCTCTTATGTGGAGTGCTAAGTTTTTCAATGAAATAGCTGTTGCTGCCAATTTAGGAGTTGCCAGATTATCACAACAGAGCACATTTATGCGCTATCAAAATTTAATGAAAGGAGAAAGATAAAGGGAATTGGTAAACAATTTACGCAAATTGTTATCATAACCAGAAGATGGGAAGCAATTTTATAGTTATGTAAATAAGTTTATGTGAAAAGGTCAAGTTTAAAGTCCATTTCCGCCGCCAATGGGAAAAAAATCCGGGGCGATGGTCCAACGCGCCGCCCATCCGATCTGGAAAGTTAAGCAACATTGGGCTTGTAGGTTCGATCCCGCTAGTGCAAAAATTTTGATTTTCAAACAAATTCTTTTACAAAAATCTCAGGGTTGTCTTATAGGAGGTTGATTTTATTAAGTACCGTAAAAATTCTAATAGAGCCCCACCCTACAGGGACAAACATAAGGTAGCTACCTTACAAGCACATGTGTTTGCCTGGTTCACAAAATATGAAGCCATGCTATTTTTGTGGATTTTTTGCATGGAAACACCGTATATAGGGGTTTTTTTATGCGAAAAACACGAATCTGACGTTATTTTTGGTCTATCGAATTCAAAAACATGACTTTATGGGAGTTCATTAAATCGTGAAAAACGGGTTTTTTTAAGAAAATGGCTAAGTTTTTAACCAAATGAGCATTTTGGAAGCGGTTTTTTTGTTGCATTAGACAGATAAAGAGTCGCTAAACAATTTTTGATCGTTTATTTTATTGTATTAGTCATATATAAAAAGTTATCAACTTTTTTTTGAAAATGAACCATCTTAAGGGTTATGGGTTTCTCACTAAAATGGCCATATCTCGGGAAAGAAAAATAGTTCATTTAGGTTCACCTGGGGATTAAAAGAGCATGTATAGACCTTCAAGGCAGCATAAGTGATTTGTCCTGAAAATGCTGCTGATTTGCATAAATGACAATTTGATTGCTCCCATATTTAAAAATTCGCCAAAAATCAAGTTTGAATCCAATTCTGTCGCCCGATAGCTCATTCGAACGCCCTAATCACAAGATTTTTTTAAATTATTGAAAAAAATTTATTTTTGATTTTTTAGCCCAAAAATAGTGAAAATTACGGTTTTTTTAAGAGACGCAGTTTCTTGAGTGTTCAAAGGTTGCTTTAAATAGTTTTTGAGATTTGCGCGATCACCCAAATTCAAAAGCTAATAACTTTTTTCGGTTTCTATTACTGTATATATAAAAGGCATGTATATTTTCTAGTGTCGTATTAAATTTTATTACTGAAAATAGGTTAAAGCATATTCAAAACATAGGTTAGTAATCAAATCGCAGTATTTGGCTTCTAGACGAGTGGATAAGTGGCTGCAGTGGCGATTCCGCAGTTGTTTTCGCGGTTGCGTGCCATTCGAATGTAGCCATCATCGCCCCACGATTTTCCCCAGCTGTTCTTGACGAGCCAATAATCTCCGGAATCTGGGTCGGTGCCATATCCGACTACAAGGACTGCGTGGTCAAGTTTTTCGCTGCTGCATTCTTCTTCATAGTAAACGCCTGAAAAAATTAAGGGTTAAAAAATATTCATTTTTAAGTGGCCTAATAGGTATATTGTAAAAAATTGAAGAAGAAAAAAGAAAAACCCCTATAGGGGTCATTTTTAGAAAAAAATATAAAACAATTTTTCCGGATTTTGAACCCTGTCATTTTGGGTCGCTAATCCGAGCTAGTACCAAATCTATCTATTTGAAAATAAAATGTTGCCACATATGTTTAAATTAAATTTTTGGCTGTTCATTCAAACCACAGCTCACCTTCTTTATAAAGTTGGAAACTATCATGACCCGCATCAATAGCGACCGAAATGGGCCCTTGAGTAGCGACGGCGACTTTTAACTGATCTTCGTCACCTTGTG
>JAQGCP010000835.1:0-14516 GCA_034699885.1 Acrobeloides thornei | reverse complement strand
TCTTCAAAATGTAAGTATAAACTTGCTCTTTTCAAAATTCTATTATTTAAGGCTCAAACATATATGTCTATGTATATTCCTATTATAATGTTGGTTGTCTATATATTCTTGTTTTTCGAAATCAAATTTCAACTAACTTACATTTTAACACATTTTCGTAAGCCTAAGACAGGAGGAAAAAGCAATAAAAAAGAGTACTTAATACTAATTCAAGTAAGTTTAATAAAAGTTGTATAAAACAATACACCATCTTCACCCCCCCCCCTCCCACATCAAGGGGGAAGTCAGTGGCGTAGGGCAATGGGTCGACCAGGGGCACTTCCTCAAAAAAGGTCAATTTTTCCCAAAAACATAAAGAGACTTTACGAATAGAGATTTTTTAATTTCGGAGGGGGGAGGGGACACCTGCCACCCTCCCCTCTCCCTCTTGCCTACGCCATTGGGAGAAGGGATCGCTTCATAATCAATTCCCCTTCTCTCTTGATGGCGGAAATAAGGGAACGCCTAGCAAAAAATTTGACTATAAAATTTTCTGACACCTCCCCCCAATTCTAGTGATCTGGTTACACCACTGTCAAGAGAACCTCATCAAAGGCTCAATTTTAAAGGGGGTGCCGTTTGAGGCTCTATCTCCGAAAAAAATTTTTTCTCTAAATTGGCTGATTTTTGGTACTTGGGGGTTTTTGGGCACGAGAAATGAATTGGCGCAAGTCCCGAGTTCCGAAAAAATTTTCATGACCCCCTAAATTTTTGAGTAAAAATTCGATTTCTAAGAAAAAATTCGAATTTTCGAAAATCAATAAAAAAAAATTTAGGGGTCATGAAAATTTTTCGGAACTCGGGACTTGCGCCAATCGATTTCTCGTGCTCAAAAACCCCCCAAGTACCAAAAATCAGCCAATTTGCAGAAAAATTTTTTCGGAGATAGGGCCTCAAACGGCACCCCTCCCTTTAACAGGAAAATCTCACTTTTTAACAAAAATATACACTTCTTTTTATAGAGTGTGATACTTTGTGTAACATTCGAACTCAAAAATGTTATAATACATACGAACGTGAGCTCAGATGATGAAAATCTCATTTACTTAGTCACTTTTGCGCATACATGGGTTAATATCGCTATTAACACTATCCATGCTATTGTTATTTTCTTGTTTAATTCGATGGCAAGAGAAATATTTTGGGCATTAATCGGACGAAAGAAAAAGTTAATTACAACATGCACTATGACTATGACGAAGTCTATTCAAGTTAAACCAGCTTTGGCCGGAAGTCGCATGACTCCATAATTTTGAATTTAATGATTTGAATACCTTGTAATATAATTTTTAATAATAAATAATAATTTTTTAACACTCGGAAGACCACTTTGGAGAGGTGTATATTCTAGTGTGTTTTTCGATGTTCTTTTAGTTGCATACAAGGGAACAAAAATTTAAAACGTGTTTTATATAGTCAAAAACTCGAATTATTTTCACTAAAGTGGGGTTTTGTGATTTTTTGGGACCCGAAAATGTATTGTTCAAAAATGACCCCCTTTGGATAATTGTATGCGGGGAATCGATTTAGCCTCGGCATCTATACTAACTATAGCAATTGGAATTCTTTTGTTGGTGCTTGCTGGACTGGTGCTTCAGATTTGTCTTTATGGTGGGATTATTGGGATGGACGACTGGTAAACATGCTATTATCATGTTTCTATACTCTTTTACTTTTTTTTTAAACTTTTGATGGATTTGGGTCATTTGGAGGATGGAGAGAGTAAAACTTTTTTATATTTTTTACATTTACTAAAATTTAGGTGGCTATGAAACAATATGCAGATGGCTAAATAGTCCTTGTGGAGTAAACATGGACCATGATTTGTATCCATAAAATTTTTTATAGTATAAATTAATGCTCAAAATAAATTTATTTAAATAAAATAATTTTTTAATTATAAAATAACGTTTTCTTTCTTATCCCCAAAATTTAAACCGAAATTTCATAAACATCATTGTTTGTATCAATATTGACTGTCAAGAATGGAATCTTGGCAAGTTTTTGGAAAGATTTAGCGATTTGATTTCCAATAGTTTGTTGCAAAGCTTGATCGACATTTGCCGGGAGGCTAGCTTCAGTGTGATGATCAATGTCAGAGAGGAATTGCTTGAATTCGTCTTTCAAGTATTGCATAATGTCTTGGAAGGCTTGTTTGACTTGAGCTTCATTGGTTACGTTTCCGTTATTGATCATGTCAATAGGGGCCTGGATGAGGATCGAAAGCGATTCGCTTTTGTTACCTAAAATGGGGTATGAGATAATTTTATAAATAAATGGATATCTAAGGGGTCCATTGAGATTTTAGTTACGGCACCGAAATCACCTCCCGATTTTGGGTACACCCTTCTCTCATAGCAAAATGGTGGGGAGATATAAGAGTCCCATATGAAAAAGATCTAAATTTATACCTGTCAAGATTGGGGCCAAAAATGGAGCGCTATTAGCCAAAGTTTGTACATCAGCCGAAGGAATTTGCTTAAGGCTTTCAAGTGCGGGGAGAAGAACTGTTTTCAGTGCAGTTATGTTTTTGTATCCATCGTTGGCATTCATTGTTTGTAAAGCGTCCCAAAGCTAAAAATTTTAATTCATTTAAAAAAATTTTTTAAATCTGAACAGTAAGGGTTCATAAGATTTTCTGATGGTGGTACACAAAGTTATATAGTGGTTAGAACACTGAAAATTGTCAAAAAATATTTTTATCAGCTTTTGGGAGGAAGGAATAAAGAGTATTTTGGCCTAAACCATTAAAAAAAAATATCTTACTTTTGCATCAGCATTTTTAATCGATTGTGGCATGGAGTTAATGAAATTCATGTATTGTTGAGCATATCGATCCTTTTCGGCGGTGATTTTGTCGACAAGAACTTGGATAGTGCTAGCCGAATTTGGGCAAGCAGATGTCAATAGGTTCACTACTTCAGCAGCGGTTTGATTAGGGGTTTGATAAGAATCGCTATTGGAGATGTTATCCCATGCGTTTAAAATACATTGTTGTTCGCTATCAGGGAGTTGGAAGAAGGTTGTGATTATATCGACATCGACGTAGCCTAAAATTTTGAAATAAGGAAAATTTGCTGGCTAGACGTAGACTTCTCCAAATTCAATGTAGCTATATGAGGCGAGAATATGGAGAGGGGAGGGTAACAGGGCAAAAAGTTTTTGGGGTAGTGTATATAACAAGAAGAAAAGTTGGGTGAAGGGTTGATGAAAAGTTGGTGTTTGGTAAGATCTGGTGTATAAACAATTTACTTACTCTTAATTAAATGAACATAGAATTTTCGTAGCTTGGAGAATTTCAAATCGAAACTAAAGCTAACGGATGGCCAGTTAGAGCCAGCATCATCGGCTTGAACACCATTTTCCGAGGCTTGTCTCTTCCATAGCGATGGAAAAGCCGAAGTCGATCCAATCACAAAAATGACAAAAATACCAAAAGTCTGCATAATAACTTTTATTTAATATTTAGGTCTAAAAAATTGGAATTGAAGAAAGTATGAAATTTTTGCTTATGCCTCTCTTTTTATACCTTTTTAACCTATACAAAAATATTCTCACCAAAGATTAAATCCCACACACCTAGGGTAATCTTCATTTAATTGTGTTATAACTGTCTACTATGAATCATTGACTAGGAGTTTGCCGTTCTTTTGTTCACATTTGAGGACCAAAAGTGCGCTTTATGCATAGTTTACTCGCAAATTGGGAAACTTGGAGAATTTATCTGTTAAAAATGAAATCATGTTAAGATTAATCAGCGCATGGATTTGGACCAATTAGGCCTCACAGAGGATACTTTGGTAACAATTTAAATCGAACTTTCGTATTTTTAAACTTTTATTTGGTATTTCGAGATTTTCATAAAGCCTATTGTATTCTACTTCTCCACATCATGACGAATTTAATAGGAGAAGGAGAAGCCATATCCACAACTTGGCCCAGGAATAAAACTTCAGTAAGTTTATTACTATTTTAACGCTCAACAAATTGTTTGTCAAATCGAAACAGTTTTTCATGCTGACTATATTCTTTTTTCTCAAGAAAAGGTTAGCGCTTGGAAGCTGGGTATACTCCACTTGGGAGGGCCGCTCGGTAGCGCTACTCAGGAGTGGCGCTCGGGTCTCCAGTCTATATATTATATCTGTTTGTATATCTAAACAGATATTGACAATGTAATGCATAGATTGCTTTATCATAATTTACACAAGCATTAATCATTTTTTTAATATAGTCATTTGCCGATGTCAAAGCATCTCAAAAAATTATTTTGCCACTGCTCCATAGTTCTAACTTTATTCACTATAGCTTTATTTAAGTTAAAATTTTTTTGATAAGTTCAGAAAAATAGCAGACATAATATTAATTTTTATTTATAGTAAATTTTTAGTGTAACCATTTTTTCGAGTTATCTTTTCTGTATATTTTTTTGTCGATAAGTGATTTTTATATAAAAAACTATTCGGGCAGCTTATATGAGAAGCTAAATTTTTCGTCTTAGCACTTTTTTCTCAAACACACGTCACAAAGATAGAGGCACTCAAAAATTATGTTCTGTCAAAAAACCACATACAAATAAAATTCTGGGAAGTCAAAATCAAAGTAGCTCTATAATTATGACCAACCGAAAAAGTGGATATTTTGAGAGATTTGGGCTTAATTTTTAAGTTTCGGCCCCAGGCATCAAGTTTTGTGTGAAAATATGTTTATCTACTACTATCTCTTTGTTAAAAAAGTTTCGATCGTTTTTGTTAACTCTAGAGCCCCTAAAAATTAGAATGGCTCTATCTTTATGACCGGCAGTGTATAAGACAGCCTACAGCATGCTATTCTTTTTGCAAATTTCAAATCACATCAATTGAAGGCGGAGAGCACTAACCACTAAAAGAAATGCTTGATTTATAATTCTAGAATTTGCCTTCCAAGGCTTTTAAAAATTTATTGCCATCGCTATCATTAGATAAAGTTTAAAATTTAACTTTTGTTTAGTTCTAAAATTTTTACTCTTTTAACGAGTTCTAAAGTTAGGTTAGTCGTTAAAGGAGTTTTAAAATTATTTTCTTCATCAAATTATATAAAAGGGGTCATCCAGAATGTAAGGTAACTAAAAAAATCAAAATGACATTCCCTTCCTCTCCTGGTGATTTTTGGTTAACCCCTCCCTCCCCCCTAATTACGTAATTTTTCGAATTTTTATAATAAGTCAAACCTCGATATAACGGCACCCCTAGGTGCTGTTATATCGAGATTTTTTCTGATAGAAATCCGGGTCAATATGAGTTCATGATTGAGTTAGACATAATAGAAATATTGCATTTTCAATTTAAAATTTTTATGAAAATGAAAATTTTTATTATGTATAACTCAATCATGAACTCATATTGGCCCGGATTTCTATCCAACAGGGGTGCCGTCATATCGAGGTTTGACTATAATACATATAAAATTTACTTTTTTACTTCAAATAAGGGTCCTATTTTTTTCAGCACTAAAAGTATTTTTTCAAACGTTTTTTGCCTAAGCCTAAGGCCTAAAACTTAAGCCTAAGCCTAAAGCCTAAGGCCTACGCCTAAAGCCAAAGCCTAAGACCTCAGCCTAAGGCCTAAGCATAAGGCCTAAGAAATAATTTATGCAGAATCCCCTCCATAGTGCATAAGTATCAAATTTTGGTTGGACGCGTAAATGTTCATTGGACGCGTAAACGCAGATTGAACGCGCAAACTGCACTAAAGCCAAATATTTTTAGTGCTGGGAAAAATATTAGTGCTGAAAAAAATATTTGCGCTTCAGATAATCATATATACTATTTTTTATTGAATTTTTTAATTTTAAAAATTGATATTTTTGGCTGTCCCTTTTAAGAACTAAATCAGGATTATCTTTATCAAAAATAAGCATGTTGTCCGCATCGAAATTTGTGTTTTCTTGAACAAATCATGTGGTTCTTCATCATCAGAAGATGATATTACGTAATTTTTCCTTTGACCCCTCTCTCGTGATTTTTTCTCAGACCCCTTCCTCCCACTTTTAGTTACGTTATATTCTGGATGAGCCCCATTTGTATCTAGAAAATATAACTCGAATTTTGTTTTAATATACTATAATTTTTTATTCATAAAATTTATAACAATAATATTAATATATCTAAATAAACCCGTTTGATATTTAAACCCGATTTATGCAAACCATAATAATTCAAACATAGGTCATTGTTTCAACTGCTGGTTGATCATATAGTTGGAGTGGAATTGTATTTTTGGCATTCGGATTTGAGGAATTTGGAGGTGATCTTTCGAATGAAATATTTGGAGATTTAGCATTTCTAAAAATGAAAATTTTTCATTAGATCCAACAGATTTTTTGAACTTATAAAATAAAAGTTTCGAAAGAAATTGACAAACTGTCAAGCGAAGAATCCATATTTCAATTATTTTTTGAATGCATTGAAGTGATCACGCAAATTAGAAATATTACCTTTTTCCTTGCCGATGCAAAACTTGAGAACTATGCCATAGTTGGCTAGTTCCAGTACCATATCCACTTTCTCTTCCACCAATACCCTTAGATCTAAGCATATGTTGCTCTTCATGATTTTGATCAATTTTTTCCAAATCTGGCTCTGTAAACGAGCTCAAATCATCTTGAAATTCAGGTGATACTGGACCTGAATTTGTCCCAGACTTTCCTGAATCAGGAGAATTTAGTAAACTTCCAGGATTTGCAGGTGGTGGAGGAGGCCTAGTTGCAGGTGGAGGTCTTCTTTCAGTTTGATATGCCAATGCATCGAGATACCGTAGATTTTGGCTAAGATCTTCAAAAATAGTATCGGATCCATGAGGTGAAGGATAATCAACGTTTTCCGCAATTTCTTCATAATATCGATCAACGGTATGGTAGGCATCGGAAGGGATTCGAATGGCAGCGGTTCTTGACACAAAATTGTTAGAAGACATTCTTTTAGGCATCGAACTAAAATGATTAATTTTGAACAAAAGTTGAATTTTTTTAATGAGTTTTGTCAGTTTACACAAATTTTAGATTTTTTCCTTTATTTTTCTAAATTAAAATTTTTTATATCGTCTAACTTTATTTAGAATTCATGAAAATTAATAAACTTTGGAGCTAGATTACTTGGGGGCCCACTTAACATGACCCAAAATTCCAACGCCAAGGCTAAGGCCATGGACTTAGTTTTGGCCTTGGCTTTAGCTTTGGCATTAGCCTTTGTGTTGGTCTTGGCCTTAGCTTTGGCCTTAGCCTTGGCGTTGGAATTTTGGGTCATGTTAAGTGGCCCCCCCCAAGTAACCTAGCTTCGAAACTTTATTTATAAGTTTTTATTTATTTGATTAGCACAATTTCTTTTACGTCTAAAATTTTTGACCGTCTGTTATTTACAAAAAAATTTTGCTTTTAATTTCTTATTTTAAAATCTTTTTACCTTATAAATATAGCAGATGGCATAGCTCTAGGACTAGAAGTAACCCCAACAATATTGGATGTACTTTTACTACCATACAAATGAACTCCAGTAGGAACCATCTTTAGACGTCCATTTGAGATTTCTATTTGATGCTGGGGAGGTCTTATACTATTATATGAAAAATGAGTAGCATTCCCTGTTACAATAGTGTCCGAACTTGAGTTGAATTTTGAGGAGTTTATTGAAAAGGCAGCTCGTTTTCTTCTGTATCTAAAAATTGAATTTTTTGTAAAAAAAAATAAGAAATTTTTGCCTTTTTCAAAACGCAATAAATTTATTTTTAACTAGTTTAAGATTATGTTAGACATAATGTTATTTTTATAAAACACATACTTTCTGTATCTCAAAAGGCATGTAGCACAAATGCAGGCAATAATGATCATAGTAAAGATAAAAATTAGAAAATAAAGAAAATTTTCGGAAGAAAAATTTCCAAGCTCTATTGAAGATCCAAAAATATTGAAGAAAGGGTTGAAATCACAGCTTTGTAGTCGAACCTAAAGTTATCGTTATTTCTAAGCTTTAGCAAGTAAAGCTCTGTTAAATAGAGTTTTTTAAACTTTCTACACGTACACAAACATCGTATGTGTACACGTTACTAACATTGGTAAGGACCAAGATGATTTTTTTTAAATTGTTAAAAAACTCGAAAAAATCACCTTTGTCCCCTCTATCTTTTTGCTCAAAAATTTGGAAAATTTTCGGAAAACATAGGAGGGGGGGGGCAAGAAAATTTTTGTTAGAAAACCGAAACCGAAGTGTTGGAAAACCGATAAAAAAGACCAAAACCGAAGGTCAAAAAACTGACCAAAATCGAAACTGAATAAGTTTTATCGGTTTTCTCTACCCTAATTTTATTGGCCATAAGGCAATCGTTTTTTTAATATCTTTAATCAAATTTAACTTTTGATGAACTCAAAATTATTTTAGATACTATGCCATTTTTTTGGTTTTGCACAAAAACGACAACCATTTTTTGATGTGCAAAACTCATATTTTAGCAACTTAGAAAACGCTTCAATTCTTACTTTCTGGAAACTTTCTAGTGGTTCATCTGAAATCAAGTTCCATATTAGAGAGGGATCAGGTGGTGGAGTTAGATCAAATATAGGAGGCGGTGGAATGCAGTTACAGACCATTTTTGCATAATTTTAATAATATTCTACATAATATTTAATAATAACAAATCAGCTAAATAAAATTTTTGTAAAAAATAAATCAATAAATAACCAAAAACGCGATATTGGAGCATTAGGACTTTCTTCAACTTTTTCTACAACCTAATTTCTTCAACTTTTTTATACCCTTTGACGTATTTTTTAGTGAAAATTTTTTGCACCATCGTGTTCAGTGCATAGAAAATCGGGGTATATTTAAAAATCAAACGAAAAAAATTTTCTTTATTTAAATTTTTATCGAATTACTTTTGATAAGTTCAAAATAATGTTAGACTAAATTAGCTTAAAAAATTAATTTTAATTTAAAAATATATAAAAGCAAAAAATGTCAACAACTTCAACAATTTAGCATTTTGATTAAACCATATAATTTCTTCCCTCCAAATCCGCTAAAAATCTTTTTTATATCTAGCAAAGAAATGCCACAAAACAGAGATGATGGCACAACCATGGCCACTCTGTAACAAAATGCTTGGCTAACGAACAACTCGTTAGCCAAGACTGACCAACCGCCTAAATTCCGCAAATCCGATTTGGAGAATTTATTTATGTTAAGCGGGTGTTGGCAGTACTTGCTTTTAAAAGATTTAGAGGAAAAGGAGAAAATTCCTAGGTTTATCCTAAGGTTTTTGGAGAGGACCCAGATGTGGCACTTCCGAGCCGAGTTGCGGAACACGCAATGGGTCAACAATGAAGTAATTTGGCACGCAAATCAGTTCCGGAGTAGCACGAATGTATAACTTTTTGAATCAAATTTTACAAATTTGGAAGTGCAAATAATTTTTCTCTAAACGCCTACAAACTTGAAAAATTATTGAGTGACGATAACTCGAAGGTTCGAACCTAGAAGGGATTAGTGTTAACAGTTCGAGCGCCATCCAAGATAAATTTATTTAGTGGGTAGATAGTCCCTTGTGTAAAAATGATTCAAAAATCGAAGTTTCTCGAATTTTTTCGAAATCAAGCTAGAAATGTTCTCCATATTGAAATACATAACCCTTGTAAAAATTTTGACAGAAAAATTATCTAGGATGTTTTAGAATCTTAAGATTCGGACAAGTGATTTGGTAACTAAAATTCTGTACTCCCTCTTGGCACTCTATCTTAGGATCTAAACGTTTTTACAATGCAAATACTTGAGAAGTTTTTATAAAAGAAAAGTTGTATGCCGGTGTGGATAAAGTGGATAAAACAAGTGCGGCAATAGGGAACTTCTCAAAGAGATACGCTTGACCCTTGGATTCGACGCATTAGGTGGTGAAAAAACCGCAAATTATAGAGAAAAGAATCTCTTTATGGTGAACATCGGTATAATTAAGACGAACATGGACATGAACAAAAAAACATGTTGAGAGCAAAGAGGTGACAATTGGATTGCGGGCATCACATATGGCTCTACAATAAGTGTGTAATAGTGATGCGGCCATCGAAACTTAGTGTTGTTGATTTTTTCAACATAATATTTTTTAAATATTTTTTCATAGAAATTGATAAAGGAAAAAGTTGTGGGGTACATATTTTTGGACAACCTTTGTGCTAAACTTTTTTTTGTAAAAGTGCCTAGAAAATTTTTTATAATACATATTTCGAAAAATTATGTTTTTAGTGAAAAATTAAAATGTTTGAAAATAAACCTTTTGAAGAAAAAGGCATTCAAAAATTCATCATAGCGAAAAGAATCCATACATTCAAATTTTTGTATTTTATTTATAAATTTACTTATTTTTGTTTTAATAAGTTCAAAATAATGTTAGACATAATTATAATTTTTTACATTAATAAAACTGTTCAAAACAGATTTAGACAAAAATTCTTTCATTTTTTGTTAATAAACAAGATTCCCCCCACCTACACACAAAAACAGAGCAACCAATAAAAATCCAAATACATAAAAATCATTACGAGAGCTCAATAATTTTCGCGTAAATCGCATTAAAGAACTCATGGAGGCATAAATCGTCGGGCGTTCAAGTGGACAACAAAACGCCGATCCATCTTCATTATTATTGTTGTTAATTCGACTTCTTCCTAGTCCACTTTTCAGCCTCCAGGACGCGCTGCGATCAGGATCTGCACAAATCCCATGTACAAAAGAAATGAGGAAATGAACGAGACACTTGATTTCAATGGCAGTAATACTTGTGAAATCCTGTGCATAAGTCCTTAAGTCATTCGGAAGTGACATATGAACATAAGTGATTGTTTTTCAGATGCAAAAAAGGTTCAAAGGTAAATAGGAGCAGGATATTTTTTTAACTGTTGTTGTGGCCATAGGGCTTTATGAAATTCTAACTATCGACTGTACATGAAAATATTATTTATCTTCATGTAAATTTTAAAATGTCAGTTTTAGGAAAAGCTAGATTATTCTTAACCCTCAAGCGCTTATTATACTTTTCCGCGGTTTCTTAACTGAACAATTTATTGCGTTAGAGAAGGATTGATGACATGATTTTGGTACCAGGTGAAAGCTCATCACGCGCCCTTGCGAATGGAAAAAATTTGTCCGAAACGGATGCAAAAAACCCAAGATTTATGCGTTCAAAGTTTTTTCTCGGATTTTTTCCGCGCAAAAAGCCGTGGTACCAAAATCATGTCATCAATTCTTCTCTAACGCGATAAATTGTTCAATTAAGAAACCGCAGAAAAATTCCGCGGAAAAGTATAATAAGCGCTTTACACTAAAGGCTTTCAAAAATTGAACAACTGAAAAGGTTGCAAATAGGTAAATTGTTGTATCGTCTTATTTTATTTATCTTTTTTAGTTTTAATAAGTTCGACAAATTGTTAGACTTAATAAAAAATTTTTCATCATTTCAAAAAGCACGAAATTAACAAAAAGTCTATATAAATTTCATGAAATAACTTTTTATTGGAAAGAAATAAGCAGAAAAAAACGTGTTACTACACAAAATCTAGGCCATAAGATTGACATCCTATTCACGGAACTCTTTATTAGCAGGAATAATTAGTCTACCTTTTCGGTGTTTTTGACCTCTTTTTGACAATAATTTCAGAAAACTGTGTATTTTTTAGAAATAATGAGCATGTTGTTAATAGTTTTAGCAGCATGTTTTTCATACTTTTAGGATCATTGTTTTTAAATAGGAAAAGAAAAAGAATCTTTTTAGTCGAAATGTGAGAAGCTTGTGACAGTGTTAATTCTGTTCCGGAACTGTTCTTGGAACAGTTTAAACTGTAGAACAGCTTCAAAAATTGGAAACTGTTCTATTCCAAGAACAGGTTCTAAAAGAACAGGAGCAGAACCGAGTAACCTGTTCTGTTCCAGGAACAGAATTAACACTAGTTCACATAAAAAAGTAAAACATTAGCATTGTATCTAACTTTTTTAGAACTTATTAAAAAATTTTTAAAGGAATTTATTTATAAAACTTTGAGAATAGACAACAGTGATAATGTTCGGTTACATTCGAATTTTAGAAATTCACACTACGAAAAAAGTTTGGTTATTAAACTTGTAATAATATTTTATTTACAAATGAATATTAGTCTATTTATCTAACTGATGCAAGAACAATAGAAGCAGTATTTTCCATATCTCAAGAATAATAATCTATATTTATTCACCTGGGGGCAAATTTATTGTCATTAGGTATAACACTATCTGTCCATTTGAATAAGAGCTTATTTCTAAGATGCCCTCAAGAACAATAGCCTATCTATCTGAACTAGCCTAAAGGCAGAAACTTATGTTTACTATCCAAGGGTAAGTTTTCCGGGCTCAACAAATGAGGTAGAAACGAGATGAGATTTTTTATTAATATTCCTATAATGAGAACCACACCTTTTGGACCACAAAGATCCGGAGGCATAGGTTACCAAAGGGGGGGGAGTACAGTACCCCCCTCATCACTCATCCTCGGACCTTCCGCCTTTATAGTCATTCATCCATCCTGAGAGTCCGGTGTATCCCCCTACTGGTAAACTATGCCCGGAGGTCCGGAATTTCCTAACAAAATCTAACAGAGGGAGTCAGCCAAAATCAAGTTTTGTTCATAACTCATCAAAATAAGATACTTTTCTCAAAACAGAACAAAATTGAGGCACTTTCAATTTCTCGTTCACGTCTATCTACCGTGTTTATAACAAACTTCACGGAATAAAAATTATATCGCGTAGCAAAAGCTCATCACTCAAACTCCTTTAATATTAAAAATAAATATCGCATACCGCACAGCATGGCTCCACGACTTTTGACTTGCAACAACGAAATTCCGCTCATTTTAACCCCAATTATCTCTCATGCCAGCAGGTGCGGGAGCTTCACTTAATATCCCATCTTTTATATCGCCACTCATACATATGAAATTGAGAATAACCAATGAATGTTGAATGAGAAAAAGAGGATGGTCACACTTGGACACGGCTGACAATGTTGGCTTATGACCAACACTTCCACTTATCTTGATAACCTATAGGAACAGAGGATGGCTGCACACTTATCTAATACATATTAGATTGCGAGCAAGACTAATCCAGAAATGATCAAGAATGCAATCAGTGCAAGGGTGAACTTTTAAATCGGTGCTGACCTTTCGGGGACAGGTGGGGAATAATGACTGAAGAATTAGGAGAAGAAAATATGGTTTGGCTAAAACAAACTTTGGCAATTTTTTCATGATCTTGTGTAAATATTGGGTGTGTATGAAGAAGAAAAACATTATTGTATATGCCACCCTTATAATTTTTATGGATAGTGAAATATGCTATTCATCTTCTAATTTTGAAACCATTTTAAGGTTTACAAAAATATGAAAATTTTTTTGTTAAGTTCCAAGTCTCAAAATGGCCACTAGGACGGAATGTACCTTACCGGTAAGTTAGGTCCTTGACGTAACTTACCGGTAAGTTATATCCAGAACCTAACTTACTTTTTGAACATTTTCAAAGTAAAATATTTAGATCTCATAACAGTTTATGGTTAATTTTTGAAATCCCATCTTATCATGGAAATTTTCCCAATTATCAGTTTTTATCTTACAAAAATATGTATCAGATCTATCGATCCGATTTCATACATAAACAAGGTAATAATTGGATTCATACGGCGTCATACAACTGTCTCTTCAAAATACAATTCCCCGTAAAAAAACGCTCATTCAATGCCATTCCAAAAAGACACCGGTCATCCATAGACCTTTAATTAATCGGGCTTTAATACATATGACTCTTGCCGAAAAAGGATGGTGATAATTTGGAGAAGAAATACCAAAGTTTATGTGCAAGTGGAGGTCGGAATAAACGAGCATAAAATTTGGCGAGACAAGAAGATTAGGATAAGTAAGGTTAGAAAACCAAAAAATGGTAATTTTTGTGAGGTTGAAGAATTTTATGATTGTCTATGGTTTATTACTTACAATAATTGTTGCGTGGGCAGAGATAATATGGTGTAAAAATCTTTTAGATTTTGTTGAGAGGTTATTAAAAACTTTCAAAAATTTTAATATTATCAAATAATAATAGTCTTTTAAAATGTTTTTTCAACTTTTTTATTTTGGCTCCCAATTGGCTGATTTTTGGTACTTGGGGGCATACATGGGCAAGGGGGGGGGGTGCTGTACCCCCTAATTCGTTGTATCGAGGGAAAAATTAATGGACCAATTCGTATTTGGAAAGCCGCCCAGACTGAATTCGTATACAAATTCATAAATCGAGAATGAATTCGTATTTCAACTTTTTCGCCTGTCGACATTTTTTTTGGTCGACAGTAACCTTTGGACCAATTCGTATTTTGGGTCCCAGTACCCCCTGCTTGCCCTTGTATGCTTGGGGGTTGTCGAAAATGGGGTACCCCGATAGGT
>JAQGCP010000834.1:0-14521 GCA_034699885.1 Acrobeloides thornei | reverse complement strand
TTTGATTTTGGTGGTTCATGGAATCGGGCAGAAGGGCTATGAGAATTTGATTGCTAAGAATACCACACAGTATGCTTTATACATATCCAGTAGGGGGAGGACACTGGCCTAGGAGGGTGGATGGGTTTTAATTTTTTTACGAATTTAAAAAATTTTGATGAATGAATTTTAAATTTTTGACGAATTTTTCAATTTTTATGAAAATTATGTTACTGATTTGTAGAATTCGAGAAGGAATTACTCAGATTATGGATAAGAACTATTCAAGTGAGTCACGTAGGCCTATGGTGCTTCCCGTGGAGTGGCGAAATTGCCTTAAGTTGGATGAAAATTCTTCTGAAGTGATAACACTACCGAGAATGCAAAGTATGAGACACGCGTTGAACTCGATTGCCATGGATATTATGTATTACCAGTCTCCGCTATATCGGACGGAGGTGAGTGCATTTATATACCACAATGGCGTAACTAGGAGGGGGGAACCTGGGGTGGCTACACCACTGTATTACCAATTCGTATTTCAAAATTTTCATGCCATTTTCAGATTGTCAACGGTGTGATTCGCTGCCTAAACAAAACATATAATATGTTCGTAAAAAATAACCCCAGTTTTAATGGCTCGGTCTCAATTTTTGCACATTCTTTGGGCTCTGTGATAGTGTATGATATTATTACAAACTGGTCTCCTCTATTGCTTTATGATGAATTTGTTACAAATGCTATTGTAAGTTGTTTGAGTTAAAATTTGGTTTTTGAGTCGATTTTGATGATCAAAATTCCCGATCTCTACTATGATTTTAGAAGGAACAATTAAAAGAATTGGATGAAAACAAGGATAAGAAAGAATTTGAAGTTTTACATCAATTCCATGAAAGTCGAAAAGCGTAAACCCTTTTCACTGACTTAATTGTTTAATATCTTTATTTTTGTTTAGCCTGATCTCAACAGATGGGAAACTCCATGAAATCCTCTTGAAACGCGAAGAAAATCTCCAATTCAAGATCAAAAATCTTTTCTGTGTTGGTTCTCCACTGGCTATTTTTCTAATCATGCGTGGTGCAGATATCAAGACTTTAATTCCTCAGGCACATCAAGTTGAAAGAATCTTTAATATTTTTCATCCGTATGATTTTTTATTATAGGGTTAAAAAACGGAATTTGAGCGATTTTTTTATGTTCTTCGACCAAAAATTACCTTATTAGGGCTGATTTTATGCTAGGAAAATGAATTGTGCTCATTCTCGAAGCTTGAAAACGCTTTCCTGACCCTGATTCAGGGAAATAAGAGTGCGTATTGAAGCGAAAATATGAAAATTTGAATGTTTCTTTTGAAAGTCATCGTTCCTGGGGTAATTTTATGCAAGGAATTCGAAAACATGCTCTCAAGTCGAATAAATACTTCCCTGAATCAGGGTAAGCATGTATAATAACACGAAGTTAACAAAGAAAGATTTGAGTTAATTTCTTGTTATTACACATGCTTACCTCGATCCAAGGGGCGTGGCGACAGTTGAGGGCGAGCACTTGAGGATGAGACATTTGAGGACGGGACATTTGTGAACGGGACATTTGAGGAACAAAGATGGGGTATGTTTTTTAGACCCATCCCCCAATGTTCCTTTGTCAAATGTCCGTCCTCAAGTGCCCGTCCTAAGTGTCAAGTTCTCAAATAGCTATCCTCAAATGTTATTCTCAACTGTCACCACGTCATTCAGGGAAGCATGTTTTTCGGATTCCTCACATAAAATCATCCTAGAAACGATGATTTTCAGAAGGAAAATTCAAAATTTTCATATTTTTGCTTCAATACACACTTTTCCTGAATCAGGGAAGCGTTTTCAAGCTTCGGGAATGCACGCAATCGATTCCCCGCATAAAATTAGCCCTGGTAATTTTGAAAAAAATTTCGGATCAAAGAAACATGAAAAAATCGCCCAAATGTCGGTTTTTTATACTATAAAGGTGAAAACAAAATTAGTCAAAACTGCTACTCTAGGTATGATCCGGTGGCCTATCGTTTGGAGCCATTATTTCATGAGAATTACCGCCATATCCGGCCAATTAAGCTATTTTACTATACTGACGAAAGGGCATTACAGCCATATTGGAATTTGCCGTTCGAATGTCATAAAAGTTATTTGAAATTGGCAAAGAAAAAGGCGAAAAAATTGACAGTATGTGAATTTTTGATGCTCATTGATTTGTTTTTGTAAATATGCAATTTTGTTGATTCATAGAATTTTTATATATTCGTACTAGCAGTGATGTAACTAGAAATTTTGGAAGTGGAGCCAGGGGTTGAAAAGGGGCCGCCCCCCCCCCCAGCGCCTCGGCCCTTTTGTCGACCCCTGGGGGAACATCACATTGGTCTCCCAAGGTGATTTTTTTTGTTGCGATTGTTCCAAAATTTTCAAAAAATCGCTTTGATCTCCTCGTAGTTATGCGTCGAAATCGAAACTTCATAGGAAATTGCCATTTTTAAGCTGAAAATGACAATTTTTTGGCGAAAAATGATAAATTTTGATGAAAAAATTGTCAATTTCGAACATTTTTAGTGAAAATAATGAAAAAAAGTTGGTGATTTTTGGCGAAAAATCATAATGAGAAACCAATTATGATTTTCATTTCGGGCAAAAACATAAAGGGAACCATTATGGCAGTTTTCTAGGTTAGCTAGAAATCAACAAGGTGCCTAGGCCCGAATTCTGGGCCTATGCACTTTCCCTTTGGTTACGTTACTGTCGACTAGTGTGTGCAAAAGTTACAAAAATTGAAATTTTGTCGCCGGCCTTAAATAGTGGACTTTGTTCACGGTATCTTATTTGTTCATGGTGAAAAAAGTAGCCAATTTGTCACCATGATGACAAACCAAAATTTGCATATTTGATATGTCTGTAGCAAATTTGTTGCTTTTTATAACTTTAAACATACTATTTTCAACTGATATTCCAGGGGTGCCAAGTCTGCTGATTTTTCAGAAAAGTGCTGATTTGGAGATGAAATCTGGCAAAATGCTGAATTTTTAAGTGTCAAATCTGATTTTTGTGATGCAAAATTTTGTCAAATTTATAAGAAATATAATGGAAAATTAGCATTTTCTGATTTTTGCTCCTAAAATCTTATTTTTGAAGTCAGATTTGCTGATTTTGAACAAATGTTCTTGGCATCTTGTGATATGCCTTACTTTCAGGACTCAAAATTTGCATTTTAAAATCTATGCTTATTGAATATGCCTAAATGTTCCATTTTAGAACGACAAAAATGCCACACAAGATGACGCTGAAGAAGCCGATGAAGTCGATTCTGATTCTGGTGAATGTTCAGCCAGTAAGAGATGTCCATTTTATTTTCCGAGGAAACCAGTATTTTAGCCTCTTCACCACGCAGCCAGTCTCCTTACTTGAGCGACGACATGCAAGAAAATCGAATTCCACCAGAAAGACCACCGCCTCCAAAACCGGGAACTTCAAGCTCATGGTGGAAATTCGGCTCAAGCGGCGCTGCAGCAGCACAAACTTCGAAACCTCCGGATGGTCAGGAAATAGAAATAGCTCAAGAACCCGAGCCATCAAAGCCAATGTCAGTGGTGGAAAGTTTGTTGAATGGAATTCCAGCAGACAGGAAAATCCCCATGCGATTGGATTTTCAAACCCAGCCTTCTTTAACAGAGAAGAGTTATTGGTCGATGTTGAGAAGCCATTTTGGATATTGGACGAATTTAGGTATCTGCAAATTTTATGAGATCTTCAAGCATGCTATTTTTAGACACAATTGGCTTCATCTTGAATGTTATCTACCCAAATCCACCAAAAGAAAAAGACGTTGTTGGCAAAATCAAGGATGTCATCAAAGAAGAAGCGAAAAATCCAAAGAAAGAACCCGTCAAAGCTTCGATAGAAAATGTCCAACTGGAAGATAAAGCCAGTTCATCAGCTGACAATAAAAGTGTTGGTGGAGAATCCAAGGGATCTATCGAAGCCGAACTAGAGGACATTAAAAAGGAAGACAAGGAGAATACTCAAGCTTCAAGCCAAACTCATTCACTTTATCCGTCTTTGACATAATGTATTTTAAAATTTTATTAGTTAATTGTACACTCCTCTGCAAAAATATACGTCAACTCGTTTTTGTGTTTTCGGTCGTTAAAATTGAAAAGAAGCATCGGAACCTTTTTTACTAAGAATGTATTTTTAGCACAAAAATAGTTCCGACAGCAAAAAATAAAAATTTTTAACGAAAATCCCGAAAACACCGTTTTTTCATTGTGCAAAATGGCATAGACTCGAATGAAACCAAGAGGATGAAACGATACGAATAAAATGAGATAGTGCCTTTTCACTGACTTAATTGTTTAATATCTTTATTTTTGTTTAGCCTGATCTCAACAGATGGGAAACTCCATGAAATCCTCTTGAAACGCGAAGAAAATCTCCATCGCCAATTTGTACTGAAAACGAGGCAAATTATTTTTTTTAGCAATTGTTTTTCCTTGGTCAAACATCAACATCGGTGGCGTTTTGGTCGAGATACGAGTCTTTCAATTTTTGAACGTGTTTTTACGTGCTTTTTTTCTATGCAAATTTCACGTAAAAATACGTTCAAAAATTGAAAGACTCGTATCTCAACCAAAATTTACATGGTTTTGATGATCGACCACGGAAAAAAGATTCTACGGAGCTGCATTTTAAGTGTCTAAAAGAGTTTTCCAAAAAAATCATCTCCTAGTGAATTTATAGGCCTTGGAAGCTCAAAAACAAAAAACTGTTTTCAGTGCAAATTGGCCATTTCAGAAATATCCATAAGCGCGGAGACCTTCACTTTTATTTTGATCGTACTCAGGGCACTCAAAAAATATATTCTATCAAACAATCGCATGTTTTTTAGTCAATAAATGATATAAAAAACACAAGCGGACGACATATATTTTTGTACAGGAGTGTATATGTTACGGAAGAATCTGTTTTTCGAGAAAATCTGATTTTCCAGAAAAACAGATTTTACTGTAACATATATATTTTTGAGAGTTCATCAAATTTGGTTGTGTAGTATAGTTTATGTAATATCGCATTTTGTGCAATTTTTTGGATTATATTTTATACAGAGGTTAAAGGTGACGTGTGCCGGCACGTCACACGTGCCCATGGTATATCTTGCCAAGATATGCCACGGGCACATGTGACGTGCCGGCACACATCACCTTTAACCTCTGATTTTATGGGCTGCCTTTTTTGATATTTTCAGACGTGTATAACATTCTTTATAGTCGGCTTTAAATTTTCAAGTCATAAAAAGTTCATTATATATTTTTATCTTATTAAGAATAAAGATTTTGATAAAAATGTATCTAGCTTACAGTGCGATTAAAAAAAGAGATTTTTTCAAAATTTTTCAGGTTCTTAAATTTACACCAAAATAATCCTAGTGAAGGGGGTTTCTATTAGCGATGGGTCGAAATCGGTTTTCAACATTTTTTCTTTAGGTTTTTATGAAAAATGTCAAAGAAAAATAACACAGAAATACAACTTTATTTTGACCACTTTTTATGAAAATGCATAGGAAAAAAGTTACGAGACAAATTTCGTGACGAAATTTGTCTCGTAACTTTTTTTCCTTGTATTTTCATAAAAAGTGGTCAAAACAAAAGTTGTAGAACGCAATTTCTGTGTTATTTTTGTTTTTAACATTTTCACAAAAAGCTAAAGAAAAAATTTTGAAAACCAATTTCGACCCACTACTAGTTTCTATGCGAGAAATTGATTGCGCGCATTGCCGGACATTGAAAACTCTTCTAGAACCCTGATTCAGGGAAGAGAAGTGATGTAGGTCCAGGGGGCGCGGCCCACTCCCCATAACGGAAAAAATGAAAAATTTTTCTAATAGTCCCTCATATTTTTGTCTAAAATGTTTCAAAAATTTTTTTAATTGGATTCTTCGTTAAAAATTACGCAAGGGGTCATTTTCCGAAAAAAATTTCAAGTTTTTTCACATTATTGGAGCCCAGACTTTAATAGCCCCAATAAGTTTTGTCAAAGTTATCCCGCCCCAAATTTTAAAAAAATCGTAAAATTGCTTTTTTTTTATACTTTTGTACTCTATTTTAGAACATGAACTTTGATTGTTCTTTAATTTAGCCTTAAAACATATTTAGCACTTAACCAAAATCATGGGAATTCCTTCAACATTTCATAATCCGTCTATTTCCCAATTTTCCCTCCAAAATGAGCGCGAAAAACATCCGTTCATTATCTATTCAAAATTTTCATGCAATCCTTTCAATACTCGTCGGTTGATTATCGACTGTATGGCCTGGAAATAGGCAGCTAGCGTTTCGTTCAGGCGGTCTGTCGTTCATACGAAATCTACCCCTTTTGCCAGTTGAGTTTCTCCGAGCTGTTTATTTCTTCTCTTTACTTTTAGTCGAGATATGAATCGACGATTGTGATTACAATTTTCTCTCAGGATACTTATTTTGAAAGTTACTAAGAAGTTTTCTATTTTCTCGTGAATTATGGAGTACGGAGTCAACGTGACTAACAAGTTCAAATTCTTGTCCGACGACGGTAAATTTTTTTAAAGTGTTTTATTTTGTTTACACCCTATAATAGCATCGTTTTTTGTTTATCATCATTTCGAGAAAATAAAAAATCAATAAAAAGAATTTTTACATTTTCCGTTTCAGCTCCAACTAAAAAGCTGGAACCAAAATTCAAAATCCGAATTTGGCATCCCGTCCGATCTGGCAGGTTAAGCAACGTTGGGCCAAATGATTTTTTCAAACCATTCGGCTCAACGAATGGTTTAAAGAAAAGTTATTTTTTCAAAAAACCTTATGAAAACATGACACCTAATTTCGTAAAAAAAGTTGCTCAAAATAGCGTTTTCATAAGTTTTTTTTGAAAAAATAACTTTACCAACGTGTTCCTTACATAAAAATACACATATGCAAAATTTTTTCGAATTCGGACACAAAGGAGCGGATGGGGATCGAACTTATGATAGCCCATTCGGCCTAACTTTGCTTAACTTGTCAGATCGGACGAGATGCCGACTTCGATTTTGAATTTTGGATCCAGTTTTTTTATTTGGAGCTGAAACGGACTATACCCTATTGTGTAGTAGCTCCTGAAAAGTCATGTTCGTAATTTGTAGAGGCGGAAGACCCGCTAGAGTCGCTAGCCAAAGCCGAGGCAGCTAAGAAAGACAAGCCGGCACTTTCCAAGAAAGACAAAAAGGCAGCCGCTGCCGTGAAACAAGTTGCTGCTGTTCCACCGCCAAAAGCAGAACCAGAAAAGCCGCAACGTCAAGGTAATACAACACTTGGGAGCAAGTTCCCCTGATTGCCGCCACTTAACGTTGACTCGGCAAAAAAATTTTTATTTTTCGAAAATTACCGGGGTAATTTTATGTAAAAAATCAATTGCGCGCACTCCCACAACCTGAAAACCGCAGAAAAGTGGTGAAAATTCGATTTTCTCGAGAAATGAACAAATATCCTCCATGCATCCCTGCGTGGTCGCTAACATTTCCCATTTCTCGAGAAAATCGAATTTTCACCATTTTTCTGCGATTTTCAAGTTGCGGGAGTGCGTGCAATCGATTTTTTGCATAAAATTACCCCTAAATGGATAATTTCCGGAAGAAAATAAATTTTTTTGCCGAGTTTAGTCAACGTTAAGTAGCGGCAACCAGGGAAACTTGCTCCCAAACTTGTACAAAATTTGCATATAGCTAAAAAAATTCTTTAGCAAACAAAGAAAACATCGAATCTCGAGATCGTGGTGGCCCAAGAGGCCCACGTGGCGGACGAGGTCGAGTCAATTTTGCCGAACGAAAAGATGCTGGCAACAGACAAGCGGATGCGAATCACGATGTGATTGGTGATCGATTTGGCGAGTCTCGTCCTCCACGCGGTGGTGGTGGTGGTGATCGTGGTGGTTACGGTGGCCGAGGTGGCGGAAGAGGTTTCCGCGGTGGTGGTGGTGATCGTGATCGTGGTGGTTATCGAGGCCGCCCTAAGAGTGACACTCACGATAGTGGGTTCAAAAGCGGCGGTGAAACCGAAGAAGAGAATCGTGGACCACGTGGCGGCGGTGGTGGTGGACGTGGTTTCCGCGGCGGCCCACGTCGAGGATTTGCTGTACGAGGGGATAGGCACCCAGGTGGAGATCGTCACAGCGGTTCGGATCGAACTGGCGTACGCCAAGTGCCCAAGCGAGAAGGTTATGGCAAAGGAAATTGGGGCACCGAGAATGATGAATTGGCTGGTGAGACCGAGCCGGTTCCTCCAGTTAGTGATACGGAAGTTCAAAAAGTTGAAGATCGTCCAGTTGGTGAAGATGGTGCTCAAGAAGCCGATCAGGAAGAGAAGAAGAAGGCGGCTGAAGAAGAGGAGAAAGCTAATTTCACTTTGGAAGAATGGAAGGCATTGCATCAAAAGGTGGACCAACCCAACTTTAATACTCGTCGCGCTGGTGAAGGCCAAGATCAAAAGATTTACTCGAAATTGGTGCCGTTGAAGAAGGATGATGAACCTGAAGAGCATGAAGAAGTTGTCATTGTGGTAAGAGTAAAAAAAAGTTAAAATTCAGGGTTTTCGTGTCAATACTCCGACTAATTCAAATGAGGTCGAGACGTTTTCTCGAATTGATATTCTTTTTTTCTCCATTCCATATCCAAAAATTTTAGCGCCGTGAGCCACGTGAAAAGCCATTGAACATCGAAGTCAACTTCAGCGACTCCTCTCGTCCTCGTGGCGGTGGAGAACGTGGATTCCGTGGTGGCCGTGACCGAGATGACTTCCGAGGCGGACGTGGTGGTGATCGTGAAGACTTCCGTGGCGGACGTGGTGGTGATCGTGAGGACTTCCGTGGTGGACGTGGTGGTGATCGACGTGACTTCCGTGGAGGACGTCCTGGTAACACAAATCTATCTTCTGCTACAAAATTTAACCACTTATTTTCAGGACGAGGTGGAGGAAGAAGAGCCGACAACTTTGCTCTCAACGACGAAGCTTTCCCTGCATTGGGCAAGGCTTAAGCCATATACCAGAAAACAATCCATATAACGTTTTTCATGGCTAGTTTTACGAAAAATGTACTACTTGGCGAAGTGGATAAGGAAGCCGTCCGTCCGATCTGGCAAGTTAAGCAACGTTGGGCCGGCAGGTTCGATCCGAAAATTTTGATATACAAAAATTTTTGCCCTAGGTTGAACCTACAGATCGAACGTTGCTTAACTTGCCAGATCAGACGGCCGGCTTCCTTATCCACTTCGCCAAGTAGCCAAAATTTTTCGTAAAGCTATAACCATGAAAAACGTTATATGGCTCTTCTCACCGTACTCCATTTTCCTCTTGTTGTTTAAAAATCTTCTCTTATTCAAAAAATTGAACTTGTTTGAGAAACCACCACCAAAAATTTCTCTCTCCCAAATTACCAAATATTGTTGCCTACAAATATTTTTTGTTTTATTTTCAAAGGTCTGTATTTTTTTTCTTATGTAGCCTTTTATGACCTCTTTTCATATTTACGATCTGATCTTGTTGTGTAAAAGATTTTTTTGAAATTCGCATAAACAAATCACAATTTGGGAATATGAAAATTTTGAAGATGGACAAGTTTTGTTAAATAAAAGTGCTTGAAAAAAGTGTTTTTTTAACTATCCTCCTCTCCCAAATTTGCATATTTCCATTTTGTTAAACATTACTCAATTATATTTTTATGCAAATTTCAAAATCTTTTAGGGTGAACGCTAGTAGTCTCGAACGCAAATGAGGCTCGAAATTCAACTATTTTCGAGACGCTAGCTGCCTCGAAATCGTCCGAAAATCCGGATTCTCGAAACGAGTTGAACATGTCTGAACATTGACACGAAAACCCTGAATTTTACATTTTAGGTCTATTTAAAGAAACAAAGACGGCATTCAATTATAGCTCGACGAGACGAACAAAATGACACCAAATTTATCCAATTTGATAATTGTTTTAGGTTATTGAAACGAAAACTCTGATTCAGGGTTTTCGTTTCAATAACCTAAAACAGTTATCAAATTGGATAAATTTGGTGTCGTTTTATTCGTCTCATAGAGTTACAAATGTGAAGTAGAAATTGGTAAGCCAGTAGGAATGCGTAGGAGAATAAGAAATAATCATATTCAGCGACGTTATAATATTATTATTTTTAGCTTGAAAAAGACGTAAAACGTCGAAACATCGCTGAATAGATTATTTCTTATTCTCCTACGCATTACTACTGGATTACCAATTTCTATTTCACATTTGGAACTTAGAAATCCGTCTCCCGAACAGTACTACACATAAGAAGATCGTCAACCTCATAGAGTTATATAAAAATGACGAATGTTTTTTAATGAAAATTTCAAAAATCTGTGTGAAAATTGATTGTTTTTAAAATTTTCGTTTCAATACACAGATCAAATTCAAATGGTGTTAATCCCTTCGCTTCAATACACAAACTCGTTAAAAATTTTATGCAATTTTTTTGCAAATATCGCCGATGGGCTAACTTAAGAAAATTACTTCCAACGCAAAAGTTGATCGCCCCAACTTGAGTTTGACCAGAATTAAAAAATTTAAACAAGTTTGTGTATTGAAGCGAAGGGATTGACACAAGTTTGAAGAGAATTAAAAAATTCTATTCAAAACTGGACGGATGTCATTGAATATGAAAATAGATTTATTCATTTATATCGATTCTTTTAAAAAAAACCGACTAGCTATTATAGATATAACCTATAAAATCGAAAAATACCGGTATTTAACAGTTAAAAAGTGTAATACAAAAAATAGTTGAAAACAAAGCACACACAAGGCAGAAAAAAGCATATTTTTTAAAAACTTTTGGGAGCTACTACACAAAAAATAAGGGGGGCTACCCACGTGAATTTTTTCGAAAATTTTTTCTGGAAATGACCCCTCTATGGGTAAAAACATGCAGGGAATCATGCCCGAATTTGACATTTTCGAAGCAAAAAAAACACTCCACTGATTCAGGGAAGGCCTGTGTATTGAAACGAAAAGTCGAAAATCGCATTTTTACGACTTTTCGCTTCAATATACAGGCCTTACATGAATCAGGAAAGCATTTTTTCGGTTCTTAGATGTCAAATTCAGATTTCCCTCATGTTTTTACCCTTAGAGGTGTTATTTTCAGAAAATTTTTTCACGTGGATGGCCCCCTCCCCCTATTGTGTAGTAGCTCCAAAATTGTTTGATATTAATGTGCCACCCGCAACTTAATATTCCAATATATGTTGCTTATGCTGATCTTCTAGTTGATTTAATTATTCCTATATTCTTTCAAAAGTTCAGCCATAGTGGCATGAATTGCATCGGGGCACGAAACGAAACAGCACCTTTCTGGCTCACCGACAATTTCCATGACACGTCTGGTTAGTTCCTCTTTAGAGGTGACAAATAACGCCATTACACCCTATAAGATAATGGACTTTCTTTTATGAATTTTATGTCTTACTTGTGGGTTCTTATGGGCGGCATGCTGTACCATTGGTAAATCGCTTAGGGTATCACCACAAATGAGAACCAGGCCAGGCGGTTCTAGGGTCTCTCGTACAGTTTCAACTACGCGTGCCACACCGTTTGCTTTGTTCCACACAGTTCCGTCACTGTGAACTACGACTTCGACTTCCAGTTCTGTTGACGGGTCAAAGTAGAGGCTCTCAAAGAAACGGGTATAGGAGGTCACTCACGTGAAAGTTTTTTCGGAAAATGACCCTTCTAGGAGTAAAAACATGAGAGAATACGAATTTGACATTTTCGAAGCGAAAAAAGCTTCCCTGATTCATGGAAGGCCTGTGTATTGAAGCGAAAAGTCGCAAAAATGCGAATTTTGCCTAAAAACGACCCCTTTTGGGGTAAAAATGTGCGGGTAATCCGAATTCGACATTGATCAAATTCCTCGGATTCAAGAAAAGCTGTATTCGAGAAATTGGATTGAATCATTGGTTAACTATAATATTGAAAAGTGTTGTTTTTAGACCAAAATATGTTATTTTATCGAATTTACCCCCAAAAGAGGTCGTTTTTAGGCAAAAATCGCGATTTTGCGACTTTTCGCTTCAATACACAGGCCTTCCCTGAATCAGGGAAGCTTTTTTCGCTTCGAAAATGTCAAATTCGGATTCCCCGCATGTGGTGTAATAGCTCCAAACTTTTTAGAGTATGGCACGGCTCCCGTAAATTGTAAAAAAAGTGAGCCGGAAACCTTCATAGCCAAATGGTTAGGACTCCACGATTGCAGTTTAATGTCGCAAGTTCGAATCCCGCTTATTTTTAACTTTTTTTCCTTTTTAGATTTTTTAAAAACAAAGACAGCATTTTTTATAGCTAGAAAGGTACCTGTTTAAGCGGATCCACACGATGAATTCTCTCGCGTACTGCTTCTTGATATCTATAATTGACACAAAATGAATATATTCAAGACCCGCGAAAACTACAACTTTTTTGGCACCTTGTTTTATTACTCAAAAAATGAAGCAGGAATCGAAAAAGGCTTAACCTTAGGCTTAGGTTTAAGCTTGGGCTTAAGCCTAAGGTTAAGCCTAAGCCTAGGCTTAGGCTTGAGCTTAGGCTTAAGCTTAACCTTAGGCTTAAACTTGTAATTTTATTTTTTTGTAGTTGTAATTTTGGCATGTCTTATATAACAAATTACTACATACCTAAGTGAGATTTCTGGGTGAACTTGGTTGCAAACCGTTTGAACTCCTAAGGTTAGACGATCCACTTTCCGTTGCACACCACTCCCAACAAGATTGAATTGTGAATATTCACTTTTCGATAATAAGTCGCGCATCTGTAAAAAAGGAGTCAGTGGTTGGTGCCAAATTTACACAAAATGAAAATTCCATGTTGCAAATGTATGCAACTTACTTCGTCATTAAACCTCTCCAATGTATCAATTCCTTCCATGGATATCCCATCATCGTGGACAATTCTTTTCCCTCCCATCCACCACTCTCTTCCCCACGATCCACTGAACATAATCGGTCCATCAATTGGCAGGGAAGTTAGATCCAAAATCCCGGGGCCACGAAGCGGACCAGCCGTTAGGACAGCCGAAAGCCGTGTGAAACTCGTCGCGAACCGAGCCATATCGACAGCACTGTAAATTGGCTGAAGATTGGTTGCATATTGCGTGCAATAATCTTTCATGGTACCATCCCAATCTGTGATGAATATGGGCTTTCTGCCTTCGGATTTTGTTGACTCCACATATGGTCGTAGGAACCTTAAAGGACAAGTACATTGGGGGAAAAGTTGTCATGTTCGTTTTATGAAAATTTAAAAAAAAAAAACGATGCAAAAATCGATTTTTCTGCAAAATTCAAAAAAGTTTGTGTATTACAACGAAAACATGTACACAATTCAAAATTTCAAACGCAATTATCTCGAAAACTACGACGATTCAGAACATGCCGTAAAAACAAAAAATGTTCCATTTTTCATGAACTTTTCGAATATCAACAAAATTGGCAACTTTTTTTCCCACTGAACTGGCCCCACAAGTACAATTGCGAAATCTTTCTATTTTCCAGTGAAAGAAAAATTCAAAGAGCAAAGAAAAGAATTAACTTCTACTCTTTTGACTCTATAAATATTGCACGTATAAGATAAAAATTTAAGCTCTAGCTGCCATTTTAGAAAGCTACACACTTTTACACTTGTGATCTTTTCAAGAAAAATCAGCGAAGAAGCATCTTCATGTATTAAAACGCAGATAACAACATGCGCTAATCTGCTTGTTTCTTCCCACCGTTTTTTGAAACGGCGCCAAAATATTCCGATGTTTATTGAAGCATTCCATACATACAAATGCGTTACAAAATGACGGTATTTTTTATACATAGACTTTGGCCCGTTCTTGAACTTTAAAATTTGGATGCTCTCATTTTTCTTTCCTTCTTTTCATTGGCTCATAATAGATAGCAATGAGATAAGCTTGTGTGCAATCATTCTGAAAAAAGCTATATTCTTCTTTTTACCATCCATTGAGCGAATGTGTAGACGAACGACAAAAGCATGTCAGCTTTTCTTTTATAAAAAACAATCAAGTGGGAGGAAAATGATGAATTTAAAAATGCTTTTTAATCATACTGTTTTTATAACATATACACAAGAAAGTCACATGAATCACGCATAGCCTTATCTATACAACAAGAGGTATGATATTTTGTTTTGCGAAGTGTGATACATAAAATCAATTTTCATCAAATAAAACGTACATGGCGCTCAAATTTGTACAAAAAGTGACAATCATAAAAAAGGCGCCGGACTGTTTGGGGACGGACATTTGGGGATGTGACATTTAAGGACGGACTTTTGAGGACGGATTTTTTGAGGATTTGACATTTGGGGACGAAATTTAAGTTTTTTTTTAAATACAATTTTATTATACATACAGAAGCGGGTTTAAATGTATACAGAAAGCTTTAAATGTCTCATATTTTTCATTCTGAAATTATTTTGCCTTCATCATATGTTTC
>JAQGCP010000833.1:0-14521 GCA_034699885.1 Acrobeloides thornei | reverse complement strand
AGTGCGCTAAAAAAGTGGGTATTGAGTAAAATAAAAACTCGCAAATATAGAAAACAGAAAAAGGTTAATTTTCTAAAATATAAAATTTGTGAAAAGAAAATTCATGAAAAAATCCGTGTAAGAAAACTGCAATTAAAAAAATCTGCTTGTCAACGATTTGTCCATTGCTGCAAAAAATGTCAAAATTGATCCGTATGCAAAAATTCAAATTTCAATATCAATTGTGATTTTTAAAGCTCGTAATTTCAACAACAAAAACACGTTACACGGCGGCGTAATCGGATGAGTAAAAGCGTGTCATCTCGGAGATGGTTCGAAATTAAGTTGTAGCCCATATTTTTGGACCCACTGAATCGATTCCCGGTGTTATTTTTAGTGTGCAAGTTCAGGAAGTGGGACTTTTGGCTGACTCCCTTATATGATATATGCTCTATAGGAAAGTACCACAGGGAAATTTCAAAACCCAGAAATAACGCCGGAATCATGTTCTACGCATCCAACCAGCTCCAAAACACCAAATTTGTCGACATTTATAAACGTTAGGCCTTAGAGAAAACCCTTTCCAGCGGTCAACGAAAAAATCCCGTCGGATTCGAGTTCCTCATGCAGGAAAATCCCCGAGAACAAAAAATCAGCCAATTTGAAGAACTTTTTGAAAATTCGAATTTTTCCCTTTGGTCCCCAAAATTTTCCATTTTCGCTCTAAATCGATTCAGCGGGTCCAAAAATCCCCATACAACTTCATTTCAAACCATTTCTGAGATGACACGTTTTTACTCCCCGTTTACATAGGAATCGCGCCGCCATGATTAAAAAAAATTGCTGAAAGATACTTTTTTAGCAAACAAAAAGCTGAATTTCATGCTTTAAAGGGGGCATGTAAATCCTGTCCATATCGGATCAAAAAAATTAATTTTTTCGAACGAAACTCACCCTTTAGGGGTTTTTTCATGCGAGAAACACGATTTTGATGTTATTTGCGCATTTTGATGGCTCCTTTATGCTGAAATTGTCATTTAGAAGACATCTTTATAAGACAAAAAATGCATTAAAATCGAAATTTCAGCATAAAGGAACCGTCAAAATGCGCAAATAACATCAAAATCGTGTTTCTCGCATGAAAAAACCCGTAAAGGGTGAGTTTCGTTCAAAAAAAATCAAGAATTTTTTTTTGATCTGATACGGACAGGATTCAGGGTCTCCATTAATTGCGTCTCGAAATTTTGGAAGCACTAGTTCTGCACTAATTGCAAGTAGTGCTCCCCAAACGTGCAATAGTGTAGTCTCGAAGTCGTCGAGACGAATTAGTAGAGGCCCTTACATGCCCCCTTTAAATAAATGAATTTCTGTTGAACAAGACTTTTCTAACATTACATCAATCTCAAAAAGTCCCTTGAAATGGCACTCAAATTTGTGTCAACATGTCCCAAAAGAGAGTATATTTTCCATAAGAGATTGCCAGATAAAAAGAAAATACAAGTTGACCCACACAGGAAATTCGTTTTAGTACCTAGACAATTCTAAAATCTTGCAGCCTATTGCCTAAATTTTCATCATTTGTCAGAAATTATATATTTTCTTCAAGGCCATTCAACAAATTCAAATTTTTAGCTTTAAAAATTTTTTTGAATTTTTCTTAAAATGGCACCCGATGAAGAGTTAAAGCAAAAAATTATTGCTCAAGGTGATTTTGTAAGACAGTTGAAGAGCAAAGCAGATGCGACCGAGGTAAATTTGAAAAGGATTGTACAGGATGTTTCAAAAAACCGGCACTAGAAGTTTCCTTACATTTACTGTCAAAATTTGCAACAATTTTTTACAATGGCGAATTCTCACAAATTTTTATGCCACTATTACTTTTTCCCCTTTTTGGTTTTTCCCTTTTACTTTTTTCCCCTCTTACTTTTTTACTTTGAAATTTGTGTAAAATCGGGGAAAAGGGTCGAAAAAAGTAAGAGAAAATAAGGGGGAAAAAGTAATAGTCCCATTTTTATGGTGAGGTTTTCCGGGAAAGTGATATTCTACAAAGTTTGCTTCCCATAAAATTTGGAACAACTTTGTAGAACATCACTTCTCAGAAAAACTCACCATAAAAAGTTACAGGATTTTGTGAAAATTTTTGAATCCACCATTGTAAAAAATTGTTGTAAATTTTGACTGTAGATCAAATTGTGAGAAAACGCCTATTGCCAAAAAACCGCCATCTGGTATTTTATGGCGAAAATTTTTCTCCAAAATGACTCATTAAGAGTATTTTTATGAGAGAAATCGATTGCGCGCGTTGAAAACGCCTCCCAGACCATGAAATATAAGATTTTCGTATTTTTCAGTTATTTTAGGTAGGAATTTCTACTTGAAAATTGGATATTTCATAATCTGGGAGGCTTCAAGGTTTTTCAATCGATTTCTCGCATAAAAATACCCCTAAAGAGTCATTTTGGAAGAAAAAATTTTTTCCCAAAAAAAGTTCAAATGACGGTTTTTTGGAACACCCTGTAAATAGGAAAATTTTAGGATGATAAAAAATTAGCGATAGAACTACTGAAATCTTTAAAATTGGAATACAAAGAATTAACTGGTAAAGAATATGATGGAGGAGCTCAAGCGAGACCTCAAGTTAGTTATCAAAATTTTTTTAATCACGTTTTTTTCATTTTTTTGCACATTTTTGTGCATCGTGCGCTTTTTATATATTTGTTTTCCCTTTTTGTTTTCCAATTTTCCGTTTTATAAAGCTAATTGCAAAAAAGATTTTTAAAATTTCTGAAGTAATTTTTGAACTTTAAGAAGGAAAAACTAGTTCAACAAGCAAATGTGGGCAAAGCGCAAGAAGCAAAGAAACAAACCAAATTGGGTATTGAGACTCCAAAGGGTGTAAATTATAGCGATTGGTATTCTCAGGTACAATTTTTCAAATTTACAATACAGGTTGGACTTTTAAAAAACCGGAATTTTGCCGTTTTTTGGCTAAAAAATTTGAAGAAAAAATGAAGATTTCCAGAATTTTTCAATGCACGAAATCGATTTCTCGCATAAATTATCCCTAATAGATCACTCTTTGAAAAAAAATTTCGCAAATTTTTTCGTCAAAAATGGCAAAATTCCAGTTTTTAAAGTCTACTCTGTAAAATTTCGAATTTTCTCAATTTTCAGGTCATCACAAAGGCGGAAATGATCGAGTATTATGACGTTTCCGGATGCTATGTCTTGCGTCCATGGTCTTATGCTATATGGGAGAAGATTCAAGAGTTCTTTGATCGGGAAATTAAGAAACTTGGAGTGAAGAATTGCTATTTTCCTATGTTCGTTTCGCATGCTGCTTTAGAGCGAGAGAAAACACATATAGCCGATTTTGCGCCTGAGGTGAAAACTATTGTGCTTTTACAATTCACATATTTTTTTCAGGTCGCTTGGGTAACTCGTGCCGGAAACTCGGAAATGGCCGAGCCAATTGCCATCCGTCCAACAAGTGAGACCGTAATGTATCCAAGTTTCGCCAAATGGGTCCAATCTCACCGAGATCTTCCAATCAAGGTGAACCAATGGTGTAACGTCGTGCGCTGGGAATTCAAACATCCAACTCCATTTTTAAGAACTCGTGAATTTTTATGGCAAGAAGGCCATACAGCATTCCAGACTCGTGCTGAAGCAGAAGAAGAGGTTTTTAAGATCCTCGATTTGTATGCGCAGATTTACACGGATCTTTTGGCGATCCCCGTTGTGAAAGGTCGAAAATCGGAGAAAGAAAAATTCGCTGGTGGTGATTTTACGACGACCGTTGAGGCTTATGTAGCAGTTAATGGACGAGGAATTCAGGTGTGAAAAGCATTTAAGTTAAAAAATTTATTGTTGGCTCAATTTTAGACTTACAAATTGATTTTCTGTCTATTTTTGAGCGCAAAAATCGAATTTATACTGATTTTTTTACTCAAAAATCGATATTTACTGGTCTCTTTTAGCACCATTCGATTTTATACTGATTTTTGAGCACAAAAATCATTATTTCACTCATTTTTTGAGCGCAAGAATCTATAATCTACTGATTTTTGACTTCGAAAAATTATCTTTGCCTAAATTTGGAGCTCTAAAAATGATTTTTTAGGGCGCAACTTCTCACCACTTGGGCCAAAACTTCTCGAAGATGTTCGAAATTATCTTTGAAGACCCAGAAAATCCAGGCCAAAAAGTTTACGCGCACCAGAACAGCTGGGGTCTCTCAACTCGTACAATTGGTGCTATGGTTATGATACACGGAGATGACAATGGTTTAGTACTTCCACCCAAAGTAGCAGCTGTCCAGGTAATGAAATTTTTTGCCTCAGATTTGATTTTGAAGCCAAAAATTGGCCATACAAATTCATATATTGAGCGAAAATTTTGCATTGACCAATTTTTTGTGTAGATGATTGTGATTCCCGTTGGTATAACAGCCAACACTTCGGATGAACAGCGTGTGCAGCTCTTGGCTAAGGTCAAGGAGATCACCGATGTTTTGGTGGATGCTGGAATTCGCGCTGAATCGGATGTGAGGTACGATTTGTGTGCTGCATGAAAAAATTTTAACATTTATTTTTTTAGAGACAACGTGTCACCCGGTTGGAAATTTAACCATTGGGAATTGAAAGGTGTCCCTGTGCGTGTCGAAGTCGGGCCCAAAGATTTGGCCAAGAATGAAGTGTTGACAGTTCAGCGGTTTTCTGGTCAGAAACGCGGCATTCCAATTCCGGATATTGTTGATGAATCGAAAAAGCTACTTGAGGATATACACAAGGATATGTACAATAAGTACGGTGGTTCTAAAAATTAGAAAAAAACGGAAAATAATCTAAAAATTAGAGCTAAGAAACCAAAACCGAAACGGAGGTTTTAAAAACCGAAAAAAACGGAAATAACTGATGATTTTTCATTTAAAAAAATTAGCAGGAAAACAAAAATGATTTTTTGATTAAATTTTGATCCAAAATTTGCATAATTTTGATTTCTTTTTAACGATATTTTTTAGGCAAGTTGAAGTTCGCGATGCACATTTGAAATTGTGTTTGGATTGGAAGGACTTTGTCGCGTTATTGGATGGAAAGAATCTCTTGCTCAGTCCTTTCTGTGGTCTTCCAGAATGTGAGGAGAAGATTAAGGCAGATAGTGCTCGCGAGGAACCAGGCGAAGCTGGAACTTCAGCAATGGGAGCTAAGTCTCTATGCATTCCATTAGAACAGGTGAATATGTTTAAAAATCGAACTTGGACAAGATTTTAGTCCAAGAGATAGACACAAAAACAGCTTTTTGAGCAATTTGTAGTACAAAATTCTTTTTTGTTACGAATTTTGAACCTAAAAATAAATTTTTTGACGAATTATATGCCGAAAAATCTATTTTTCGACGAATTTTAAGTCCAATAACCAATTTTTCGGCGAATTTTGAGGAATAACGAGTTCAAAAATTTTTTCAGCCTAAACACGAACTTCCTGAGCGTTGTATCCATCCTCCATGTAAAGAGAAGGCGAAGTTCTTTGCACTTTTTGGTCGCAGCTATTAAGCCGATGAACAAAATCTGAGCCATAAAGAAGCGTCATAATTTATTCTTGTTCATATTGGATTACCCTATCGTTGTTTTTTCTGCTGTTTATTCCAATTATTCCATTTCTGATATGTTTTATGACTATTTTTTTATTTGCTGCAATATTTTTGAGCTGAAGAAAGATTGAAAATTTATGTTCTGATGATTTTTTGTAAAAAAATTCAATATTCAATTTTACAAAATTTGCATTTTTCTTCATCTCTAATCCAAAAATTTCTCAACATATGTGATAAGTAATGGAAAATGTATTATTGTTTTAATTTTATTGGTTATGGTTGAGTTTTATGTTGCATTTTAAATAAAGAGCTTGATGGTACTCGTTTATTTTTTGAAAAATAGTGTTTTTAACGCTTGTTTTCTATGAATTTTAAATTTGTGTTATTAAATGTTATAGAAATTCTCGTATCCGAATTTTTATATTATTTGTAGCGATGGGTCGAAATCGCAATCTTCGAAACGAAATTTTCGAGTTTCAAATTTCGCGAAATCGGGGCCGAAATCGAATAAAATTTTCACCACAATTTCCATTTTTCAACAAAATTCGCTATTTACTAGCTAATAATACAATTTTTATCAGGGAGCAAAAGTTCGGGGAAGAACGTCAAAAAGTTCTGGGAAAGATCGACAAAAATTCGGGGACACCCTTTAATTTTATATTTGGGAAAGTTGCGGGAATATTCCCGTTGCCTGATTATTAATAAAATCCGTTTATTGACACGAAAATTTAAATGTTTGGGTTAAATTTCTTTTTAAAAATTACAAATTTTTTTAAATGAAAAATTTAAGAAAATCTTGTAGGGGGTCAGGGAAATTTTTGACATTTTTTTATTTTGGTCGTTTTTAATAAAATGACTAAGTTGATTTAAATTTATTTTCGTCTCAATAAACGGATTTTATTGATAATCAGGCAACAGGATATTCCCGCAACTTTCCCAAATATAAAATTAAAGGGTGTCCCCGAATTTTTGTCGGTCTTTTCCCGAACTTTTGGACGTTCTTCAATATGCACTAGTTGTAACAGCTGTTATGACTATACGCACATAATCCATGGATACCCTCACTAGTCCTTTGCAGTTGCGTATCCAGAAAAAAATTTCTGGGAGGTCTAACTTGGAAAAATTTTTTTGCTTTGTTCCCCTTATTTTTTCAAAAATTTGTGCAAAAGCATAAGGGGGGACCAAGGCAATTTTTTCGAATTTTCAAAAATCATCTTGGTGCTCAGAAAATTGCGATTTTTTATGAAAAATGTAAAACTTTTTTGTTGAAAATAGGTAATTTTGGTGAGATCCTTTAGGGCCGCCACTAATTCGTTCGGAAATTTTTGAATTCACTAATTTATCATTTATAACATCACTAATTCCGTTCGAACACATCACTATAGGAGTTCGGACGAGCGCCCGAACACGTCCGATCGCCTATTAGTGATGTTTCCAAACGCAATTAGTGAACTAAAGTCCGTTCGAACGTATTAGTGGCGGCCCTTAGTTAAAACAAAAACCTGCTCCGCAGGCGAAAATTTTTTTGGAAAACGCTGTTTTTATGCCGCAAATTTTTTTTAGGAGCTATTTTTTGAAAAATTTAAATTTCATTTCCATGATTTGGTCCGCTAATCCGAAATAGTACCTGATTTTTTTTAACCAGAACTAATTTTCTAAATTTATATTTTATCAAATGGAACATTTTTAGAGCTAATTATCATAGTTGCCGCCACTTAACGTGGTCCAAAAGTTGAAAATTTTTTTCAAAATCAATCAAAAACACTCATTAGGGTTTTTGATCGGGGAACATGTTGGTAATGTTGTTTTTGCATGAAAACCTAAAAAAGAATGAAAATGCATTCATTTAAATTTTACGATTGAACATTGCCTCCCTGGAACACCCCCGGGTAACGCAAAACGGTGGGCATCAATATTTTCAACAAAAAAAACAATTTCTTCATTATTTTTTAGGTTTTCACGCAAAAACAATATCACCAACGTGTTTCTTGGCCTAAAAAACCCTAATGAGTGTTTTTTGGTTGAATTTAAAGAAAAATTTTCAACTTTTAGACCACGTTAAGTTGCCGTCACGGCAACTAAGTGAACTAGCTTCAATAATTTTTTTATAGAAATTGTGAAAATCATCAAAAATGCCACCGAAGACCGCAAAGAAAACCGACACTAAAGGAAAAGCCGCGCCGGCCAAGAAGAAGGAAGGAGGTGGAGGCGGAAAAGGTATTTTATGATTTTTTGTTAAAATTTCAAAATTTGCATTTTTCAGCCAAGAAGAAGAAGTGGTCGAAGGGAAAGGTTCGTGACAAGCTCAACAATATGGTGCTCTTTGACCAAGGGACCTATGATAAATTGTACAAGGAAATTGTTTCCGTGAAGCTTATAACGCCATCCATTGTTTCAGGTCCGGTTGAATCTATTATTTTTAGATCAAAGATCGATTTTTGAGCTTAAAATTCCTCAGAAAATTCGTTTTATGTTTGAAAATCGATTTTTGTGTTAAATTTGAAATCAAAAATTGAATTTTTTTAACGATTAATGTTGACATTTTTCAGAACGTCTCAAGGTTCGTGCCTCGCTTGCCAAGGCTGGACTTCGCAAACTCTTGGCCGAAGGTACAATCGGTTACTAATTGAAAAGAAATAACCCATTTTTTTCAGGTCTCATAAAATGTGTGGTTAAACACGGAAGCCAGATGGTTTACACCCGAGCATCCAAGGCTGAAACGGCTGAATAAATAATCTATATCAATTTTTGTTGTTATTTTCATGAAAGTTATGTGTTATTGTTTTCGTTAAAATAAAAAATGCAATGTACAGGATGTTCAAAAAAATCGCCATTTGGTCATTTTTTGGCGAAAATTTTTTTGATTTTTAAATAAAAATGACCAAAATATCGATTTTTTGGCCAAAAAGCCATTTTTATCAAAAATTTACAAAGTGAAGTGGTCCCCCTGAATCCCGAAAAAGTTTCCAAAAAGCATGTAGAGTGCATAAAAATACAGGCACTTTGCCAAGATCACTCCCAAACATCGGCTTTTAAACCTCGTTCACCCCATGTGACCCGTTTTACTTTGTCCCCCTATATAAAACTTCAAGAATTCAACAAAAAAATTTTTCGAAACAATGTAAGGGGAGAGGACCCTTGTGTTTGGGCCCCCGAAATTTTTTCTGGGTGCGCCACTGACAGAATTATGATCAATTAATGATTCAAAAACATGCAAAAATATTGAAATCAAAGTAAGATACAAAACAAAAGTTTATTCAACGAAATTCTACAGAAATATCCAAAAACAACATTTGTGGAAAGTAAAATAAGAACAACAAAACAAGAGAAATGTTAAAATAATCTATCGCTTGCACTTGGATTCATTCATTCCAACCTCCACACTTAAAGCCCAAAGATCTCAGAGTTGCATGCGGCTTGTGATCTAAAAATGACGTGAAAATTTTTTCAATTTTTCACAAGTTTCATTTTTCTGAAGGATTTCAGCTTAAAAGCGGCAATTTTTAAGCTGAAAAACTTCAGAAAATGACACTTTTTAAATGAAAAATGACAATTTAAAAAAAATTGAAATTTTTTAGATGGGTTATCTAAATCGCGCTAGTACCCTTTTTCTCGTCAACAGTCTTCTTTTCTTCCTTCTTAACATCAGGCTTGGCTTTAACCGGCTCAGCTCCTGCCAAAGATTTCGGAACTTGACTAGTTTTAACAGACTTGATTTGCGGTGGAGAATAAAACGATTTCGGTTTCGTAGGAGGCGATTGGACTTTAGTTGGCAGCGCTTGCTTGGCAATATTTTCCTTCACTGGCGTCTTCTTGTGATCTTCAACTGGCGTCTTCTTGTGATCTTCAACTGGCGTCTTCTTACGCTCCTCAACTGGTGTCTTATTGAGCTCTACACCAGAAGTAGGAATACCATATGCGATCATTGGTGCCATTTCGAAAATGAAATCAATCCAGTTGCCTTTATATAATTTGGTCTTCAGCGCGAAATGAACGTCTTCGCCATGAAAAATTACACTAAAAATAGGCGTTTAAACATTCTGTGCTTCAAAGCTCAAAAATCTTTAAGAAACCGCTTTTTAAGATAAAAAAAACCTATGTGAAGTAGATTTTTGAGCTCAAAAATTTTTGAGAATTGGATTTTTGATCTCAGAAATCTTTGAGAAGTCGATTTTTGAGCTTAAAAATCTCAAAAAAAATGTAAGTAAATTTTGAGTCGTACAAGCCAAAAAGATACGTACAAGCAAGTGCCTTCCGTAATATGCAGATGAACAAAGGAATCTTTGGAAGTATCCAAATTTTCGATAACACTTGCCATCAGCTTTGGGAATTCTTCGAACTTGCAGTCCAACTTGTGCGTCTTCTTCAAGCGTTCAAAGTCATTCGGAGTAACCACCAGCGTGCCAATAAAACCTGGCGAGGTTGTGTCATCTTCTTTAAGTACAGTGAAGACCTAAAAAAAGTGGTAAAAAAGAGGTGTAGCAACAAACCTGCTGATTAGTATCATTCTTTTGTGCCACAATGGACGCATAAACCTGCTGCCTTAAAAAAGTTACATGAATTTAAACTCGAATAAGGATCGAAACTCACAAATTATACTTGGCTTGAGTAACATTGTTAATCGATGCGGCAAATTTTGCCTTATAGTTATACGACATTTTGTTAATTACTGAAAATAATCCAAATTTTAAACTAAAAAAGGAAGTAGAAAAATAATAAACATGGAAAAAAGATATGTTGGACTCGGGGGTCGAAAAAGGGGCCAAGAGGGGTTTTGGGGACCACTTTTCGACCCCTGGTTAGACTTCTCAGTGATACTAGTATGAATCATGCATATCCAGTAGGGAAGACAGTCCCCCCCCCATCACCCATCCACAGGAAATTTTGAAAAATAATAATAAGGGGACCAAGGTAATTAAAAAAAATTTCATCCACCCAGGCAGACGAAAAATATTATAAAAATCATCCCACTCTCCCGGGCCAATGTCCTCCCTCTACTGGATATGTATGGTATGAATTGGGTGACTCATTCAAATTTTTATTTTTCACCAAAAATCATCATTTTTCACAAAAAATGTTACTTGCTCACGTGTGTTCTAAGTGTGAAAAAGTCTGAAGCAAAACATTTTTTGCTAAAATGACATACTTTGGGGTTTTTCTACCAGAAAAACACGATTTTGATGTTATTTTTTGATATAAAAAAAGTCAAAATTTCTTTAAAAAATCAACAATTTTGCATAAAAATGGTGAATTTAAAATGGAAATAACAAGGATAAACGCAATCAAACTCATTTGTCTGCATTTGAGAGAGAAGGAATAACGCTACAATCTCACATGTGTTTCCTATGTTAACAAAATCTGTGATTTTGAGTTTCACCTCGAAATGAACGTTTTTAGGGGTTTTTCTATGCGAAAAACACGAATCCGAAGTTATTTCTGGTGGATCGACTCGAAAAACATGACTTTTGGAAAGTCACCAAAATACCAAAAATGGGAAAAACCTATCTTTTTGAACTTTTAAAAACGTTTTTTTGTCCCAAAAGTGGTCCGCAAGAGCCAACTCTGAGATAATATCCTATTTTTGGATATTATCACATTATTTTTTTGTCTAACTTTGATGGAAAAGTTGTCGCCCGATATCTCAATCTAACGCCCTAATCACCGGATTTTTTTTAGAAAACTGAACTGAAACAAATTTATTTTCGATTTTTTAACCCAAAAATAGTTAAAATCATGGTTTTTTTAAGAGACACACTTTGAATGTTCAATGGTTGCTTTAAGCGGTTCGAGCGCGCTCCAAGTTGAACTTATTTAGTGAGATTAACGCATGGGAAAGTTTTTAAAAGTCATTTTGAGTCAAAATTCGATCCCTCAAAAATTCAAAACCATTTCCGAAGCTCAATACCATCGATTTTACGTGTATTTTTTGAATTTTCTAACCTCTCTACTCACCCAAGATAATTTTTTTCGGTCAAAATTTCTTTCTGACAGATGTCCTGGGAAAGGACATTGAAAACTCGGTTCTGTAAGTTTGGACATTTTGGAAAGTCTGTAAGCGAATTCGGTGGTTCGAAACCGAATAAAATTCGAATAGAGTTCGTTTCATTCGACATGGGTAGACTAACCTAACTGGTCGACCAACCTTTGTGGAGATGCAAAATCGAGATCAAGAAGTGGTAGTGAACTTGTTTAAATCCATTATGAAAAGTACAGGTGACAAAATTTCTGTCCTAGGTGGACAAAAGTCCTGACCTAGGCAGCAAAAGTCCTGACATTGTCAAAAATGGTGAAAAGGTGTTTTCTTGTCCAGAATTGTCGAGAAAACACGTTTTTGAAATGCCAAGACTTTTGCCCCTTGGGTCAGGACTTTTGTCCGCCTAGGTCAGGACTTTTGCCACCCCCTGTAAACATTACTATGTATGATACAAGTATGTTTTGCAAAATCCAATTTTTTGTTTCCAGATTCCTTCGGGCAGACAAAATTCATTTAAGCAATTTTTATTCAAGATTGGTTTTCATGGCAACGTGGTAGTGAGTAAACTTCAATTCGATGATCTGGCATATAAAAAATTTTTTTAACCATGATGCATCACGTCTTCGAGTCCTTTTCACAATAGAAGATCGTAAAATGTGCCAATGATAAGAAAATCGTCGGAAATTGGGCTAGTTTAAACTATAAACATTAAAAGACCACGTAACCATGAAAGTTCACTATAATCATTAATCAAAGGCAAAAGAATTTATTTTATTTTAGCCCTTGTCCCAAAAATAGGGATAGTCGATAAATAAAAAGACCGAAAAGAAGCACCAACAAACACTTCATTGTACAATAAAATGAATATAAAAGTGAATAATCAACGAAAATTTTATAGGAAAAGACTGACAGCTATGCGCTCTACAATAACTATAAGTCTTATTTTGTTATTTTGTCCATTTGTAACAGGGTTTATTTGTGGAATTCGAGGAAATGGTACCGTAAATGGATATTTTGAGAAGCCATCAAACGATGTAAGATGAGATTTTACTAGGAGACTTTTTTTCGAACTCGTTAAAAGTTATACAAAAATTTTATAATAGCTTTTTGATGGGAATTGAGAGGCATAGGCTTAGTTTTAGATTTAGGCTTAGTTTTGGGTTAGTTTTAGGCTTAGGCTAAAACCCCTTGTCGGCTTTGAATTGTCTATCTGAATAGTGAACTTTTGAGGCATTTTTAAATATGCAAATTTCAGTATATAGCATTTTTAAAATTTTTTGCACGCTTTCTCATGAAGATTTACTATTTCATAGATTTTTGATATGTATCCATCAAAATCCTTGCATGTTGCTAGGTCCCTCCACATCTGGATGAGGGTTGGGGAGGGTCTTACAACACTGCTTAGTCGTTTCTGTAACCATCACTTTCAATAAATTCCTTGTTAGACATGCCTACTTTTTTTATAGATCTATGGAGGTTGTTACACCATACCTGGCGAATATCCCTGGCAAGCCTTACTTATGTTAACCTACAACGATGGCCATCAATTTATTTGTGGCGCTACCCTGATCTCGGATGAATTCTTACTCACGTCTGCTTCTTGCGTAACGTAACCTTTTTTTGTACGAATCCTTTATCCGCTCTATCATCTTAGAAACGCTACCAACATTCAAGTAAAACTCGGTATTGTTGATCAAATGAAAGGAACTCCTTATTACGTTTTTAAAGTTACGATTCACCCTGAATATAATTCTTCATATCTTCTAAATAATATTGCTGTGATTCAGGCAAGGTTATAACTCTATCTAAAGGAGTAGTCGTTCTTGTTTAGTTAATAAACAAAGTTAAATTTAACGAATCTATCCAACCTATATGTCTCCCTACGCATGATGAAGATCTTACTAATCAAACGAATGTTGCGACAGGATGGGGTTATTATTCAATAAATTGTTTCACAGCAACGAATGGACCTGCTTTTAATGAAACTGACCAAATGTTGTTACAAGCTTTTGTCCCTGTTGTTAATAATACGGTGTGCAGGTAAAAAAGATCAATACGAGAAATTCGAGCGACGACGTAAAAAAACAAAATTTCTAAATTTTAGTCAAGAATCTTCTTCTCTCATCTTCTTCTCTCAACCTGCTTACCAACAGAACCCTGTGTGCCGGAACCAATGTATCTGGTGGCGCTCGAGGTGATTATGGAGGACCTTTACAAGCTCCTGATGGTTCAAATCGATGGTTTTTGACAGGAATATTTTCAAATACGTTGATACATAAAAATCCACCTACTGGAATGGATCCATTAAGTACATGGTGCTCAATTAAATAAATTTTGATGATGAAATTTAGGGTGGTACATGCGCACTTCCGCCTATTGCGATTTTATAAGAAATGTGACTCAAGGAGAAGTTTATTGCGTTGATCCCAATAAAAATGAAACCATTACTACTGTTACATCAACAATGCCAACTTCTACTACCAGTACTACAACTTCGACTACCAGTACTACAACTTCGACTACCAGTACTACAACTCCGACTACCAGTACTACAACTTCGACTACAACTAAAACAAATCCTAATACGTTCACAACCACGATAATTTTTTCAATTTTTATGTTCATACTATATAATTTGTTATAATCTATGATCATTATTTTTGAAAAAAACTAAATAAAAGTTTTGAACAATTGAAGTTTGCGTAAACAATTATTTTCTCTTATCAAAAATGCAACAAATTTAAATTTGGGAATTTTTGTATATTGAAACGAAAACCCTGCATGAATTTAAACTTACTTTGCATTTTTGTTCGGAAAAGATAATTTTTTAAGCAAACTTCAATTAGCAAAGTTGTTTAGCATAAAAGTCTCTGTCGATTGATGCTTTTTTTTTTCACGATTTTCCGCAAAAAATTCAAAAAAGTTTGATTATTACAACGAAAACATGTACACAAATTCATATTTTCAAATGCATTT